>JAPYYV010006274.1:0-29587 GCA_030522625.1 Copidosoma aretas | reverse complement strand
AGTAGATTACGGACGAGTTTGCAAAGGCTTGTATTTACGAACCGAGAGGTTTACGGCACGAGCCGAAGGCGAGGGCCTTTACGAGGTTCGTAAAGAAGCCTTTTCGAACGAGTCACGTATACTATTTTTTTGCCTGAGAACCTACAATCAAGCGGTGAAGGTGCTACTTTGAGGTTAGAAGGCAAAAAAAAAACATTTTAAGCCCTGAACTATTATAATCCATCAATGGATTCCAAAAATATAATAGATTATTCAACATTTTAGTATATCGTTGATAAAAAAAGTAAAATAACGTAGGGAGATGATTCAAAAAGGAAAATTAAGCTATTTTAGTGCTCTATTTAATATAATTATACAGAAATATAAATTATTATTTTCACCTCGAAAATAGCAAAAAAACCGCTTTTTGCACATCAAAAATCGGTGTAACAACTTAAATAAAGTATGCAACTTGAATTTTTTCTGAGCTACTATGAGGATAAACAAACATTTCAAGCCCTGGATCATTCAAATCAGTTGTAGGGTTTTTGAGATATGACTGATTACATACACAAGCGCGAGCGCGCGCGCTCACACATACACACACACACACACTTAGAAGACATTTTTTGAAAATGCTATATTATCATTATGAACACTATGAAAAAACATTTCACAAATTTAAAAGAAAACTGTTTTTGACTGATAAAAAGCTTCCTGTATTAGAAAGCACAAAAATAAATAATATAATAAAAAAGTGCTTCTCCTACTTCTGATGGGAAGCTTCAAGTTTTATCATAAATAGCATACCCAATAGTGATATCGATAGACTTTTCAGACAAATGAATTAGACGAACAATTTGGAAACTATCATATTAGCTACTAGACCTGCAAACATTTTTTTGTTAATTTTTATGAAATTTTTTTTAAATAATATTTTTTGTTAAACTCTTTCCAACAACTTGTCCCAGTTCCAGAGCTCTAGAATTAGGACTATTTTTGTTAGTCATTCACATATACCTAACCAATAGAGCCTAATTGCTGTCTCGATTGTGTATAGCTTGATTTGACTGACTGTCATATTGACTTCCTCAGAGTCAAGCTCACTTTAAACTCCAAAAATTACAGCTTTCCATCCTTGTGAGGAAAGGTTACAGTCAATTTTTCTACAGCTTCAAAAGTTAAAAAAAAATACTTCAAACCAATATTTTTGTGTACAAGCAAAAGGATATTTACTTTAAATTAATCACGTTGGAACGGTGCAGGAACATTTTTGCAATCGTTTTTGCGAGCGATTACTCGAAGCGAATTCGGAAATGGATTATTTATACCTTGTGAAAAAACAAAATAGCTGTCGTAGAAAAGTTATTGCGAGAATTAAAAATTATATAATAATGTTGTTGCGTACAAAATAAACTAAAGAAGAAATTGAATAATAAGTTTGCCAATGTAAGCACTATCAAGAACAAAACGTGCGATCCTACAAAAATAGCCTGAAAGAACAGCACGAAAAACATGAAAAGCGCGTAGCCTTCGAGAAAAAAATGGGCATCACGATCGGACTGAAATCAAAAGCGCGATAAAGTAAAAATGAAAAAAAGGAGCATGGGAGTAGCACAGCGAAAAAAAAAGAGGGAGGAAAAGAATAAATCTACAACCAACAAAAGTCAGACTAATAGCACTTCGCCGAGACATCTACTCTATTACCAGCAGGTGAAAGTTGCATTTCATGCTGACACCCGTAGCGCCTGTGCTTGCACGCGGGATAATTTATAGCGACGAAAATAAAGTAGAGCAGTAGCAGCAGCATTGCACCTTGGCTTATTTTCTCGAGGAAACGTGCTGGTACGTAACACAGTCCTTTGCTCCTTTTCAATGATGAAGAAGGGTAAAAAAAAGAGGCATGCCAATAGAAAAAAAAGACGGAACAGGAGGACAAACTCGCTTAGACGAATGCACGTACAAGTCTGAGACTCAGGGGTCTGCGCTTCGCACGTAAGGGGCGAGGAATTTCGGCGTGGTGGCCCTTCGAATGAGGGATACTTTTACGAGCACCCTACACACCGTTCGACTAGAAGAAGGAGGGGGAGTGATAAAAACGAGTCCTACGTGATCGCTGCATTATAAAGTTTAACTGTCGACGGAGCCTAAAATTTTAAGTACGAGGGCAGACAAGGGTTTTCATTCCGCTGGAATATTAAAAGTCTAAATTAGACCTTTCTCGCTCGGCGAGTATTGCTTCACCCTAGCTATCGCCACTACCAAGCTCGGCGGACTAGCGCGCGCGCATTTTCTTCTCTCCCTTTCCTACTTTCACGGATGCTATCGCAAACACAGCCGAGCCAGGAGAAAGAGAGTCTTAAAGAACTTTTTCACACTTTCATGCAAGGCGAGTCGACATTTATTTCCCTGTGAAATGTCGTGAAGTTTCAGAAGCTATAATTTTTTTCTTAAATAACTAGAGGGTTTATATAACATCATCCCCTGCGCGCTTCGCGCGCAAACCCCCAACGCTTGATCAAAAATTTATTTTGATGATTTCTAAAGTTAATTTTTAATAATTTCAAGTGAGTTTTTTTTATTTACCATGATTTAATTTTCAAATTTACCCAGTCTTGACCAATCACACGACGAATAAAAAAGCTTCAGTCACGTGACGATCAATCTTTCATCATAAGATCTATAATGCATGCTAAATTTGAAATTCGCGCTCTTTGAAGGCAGCGACCAATCAAGTGTAAGCAACGTCATAGTCAACAGCCAATCCTATTGAGGCTTCACTTAGAGGCTATCAAAACTTTAAGATAGGAGGATTACACGGCATTCTTTCTATGAGGAGAAATGGCAGCTAACATAATATAAACCCGTTAGAGAATTATTCAGTCCCTCTTTTTTTATTATTTGAATCAGACGAATATGAAAAAAATTATCGAATAAAATATATAATCATGATATACGTTTTATTTATTGGTGAATATTCAATAATCTTTCAATCATCTCAATAAAATTCGATTGAAAGTTTCAAAAGAGGTTCTTGCAGCGGTACTTTCATGAAAAAAATTCATAAAATTTTAGTGTTGTAATTTTTGACTGTATGAAAAAGTTGTAGTTGTTTTTTTGGTTGCAGATAGGGTATGTGTTACTGTCTTTGTTTTGACACGAAAAAAAAGAACCAGCCACTGGCCACTTTAGTAAGCTGTTACAAAATAAAAGCTTCTAAAATGCATCATGGATGCTAAAAAAAAAAATAAAATTCTGTGTCACGTTAAATATTAGATATGTGTACATTCACTAGTTACCACAAAAAAATTCTGCAAATTGGATTATTTTGAAAGATATATTTTAACCTCAACAACAGTGATGGTGTTAATGATTCAATGTTATTATAATAATAACTTGCGTAATACAGAAAGACGCCACCTCTACATTAAAGCTCTCAATAATTACATCATATAAGACAGCAATAAAGAACGGCAGGGGCAGGGGGGGGGGGGAGAGAATGATGGGTACAGCGCAGTCGCGGAGCACTCAAGAAAGCCCTGTAGTCTCGCGAACTCGGCTCTAAGTATACATGCACGCGAGAGAGAGAGAGAGAGAGAGTGAGTCGAATTATCAAAGCATTTTCGCACCCGCTGGGGGGGGGGGGGGGCAAGCACATCATGCTGTTTCGCCGTGCACTGAGGCAAGAGCGAGAGCGAAGCAACAAAGAAAGAGATACACTACGCCGCTGTGTACGAATCAGGGAGCGTATTATTACACGCGGAGCCCGCAGAACGAGCTTCAGTTTCACGCTGATGGAAGAACGAGAGGGAGAGCCGCGCAGCAGAAGAATACGAGGAGGCTGCGCGCACGGGAACACAGTCGCACGACGCACGACGTATAAGTACAACGCCTAGTATCCCCGCCGCGTGTCGCGTTTACACGTAGCCCCGTATCCCGACTAGCTGGCTGCCTACTGCCAAGCCCCGCGGCAGCAGCGCAACCGCGTTAATCAGAAATGGGATTTACATAGCTGACTCGCATTACTGCGATGCCGTCGCCGCCGCACCTGGCGGGATGCATGCATATTATGCATTACACGGGGGGGAGCAGGGCGGGGGAGACGCAGAGGTGGGGAATGAGAAGAGCAGCGCTCGCGTGATTAAAAGACTCCGCGGAGAGCCGGAGATGGGGATTGTGTGGAATTTTCGGGAATTCAATTGCGCGCATATTCGCTGGTTATAATCAGGGATGCGCGAGCTGCGGGGCTAAATGAATCAGCGGGTCGAAGGTTTTTTTGCTATACTGTTTGGGATTAAACGGGTGGGTAATGACGAGAATAGCCGTGATTTCGTGGGATTTTGTTAGACGCGTGTTTGGGAGAATGAGGTCGATTGGTTTTACGTATTTTTTTGGAATGGAGTGGTTCAGTCGGCAAGTTATGAGGCTTGTACTTAAACGATTGGTGTTTGAAACAATGGGCTCTTACAGATCACGTGCGAAATGACAGCAGCGCCTTTATGAAATTATTTTTATGAAATGAACAAAATTGAAAGGTAATCATGGTGGCTGATAAAAAATATTATCAAGTATTCCAAGCCATTGAATCGATAATACATTACAGACCAAAAGCGTTCTTGGTTAAGAAGAATGTAGATAAAAAGCAGCGGGTCGAGAGATTACGGAAACTCGCGAATGCTTTTGAATTTCATCAAACCCCGTATAGTAAGCCCCTGCTGCATTACACAATATATTATGTGAATTATACACGAATATATAATAGCACGGGTGATTGGGCGCACCCAAGTTTTCGGGTGTCTGGGTACACCGCATACATCGCTCTGAATGAATGAACGCTATACCCGGAGGTCAGATATCTATTCACGGGTCGCTTGTACTTCTTTTACCCAGGCAGCGAGAATTTGATGCGAAAAGGGCTCAGACGCGTTTCTCGAAACAATGGAGGCATTTCAGGCTTTACGCGCTGATGAATCATTATTCAAATCTCGGCGGTGAGTGAAACACTGGAAGTCCGTCCGTGCGGAGTTCGTCTTTTTAAGAAGAAAACATCGATCAACAGAGATCACATTTCTCATACTAAGGATGAAAAATTATGTTTTTAAAAACTCGCCATTGATCATTCAAAACAAATGAGTAAAGAATACTACTGTCTCATATCCGAGTAAATTATGATTATGATTATATTTCGACGCACGTATAAACTTAAAAAATAACAACGCGTGCTGTAAAATATAAAAATGTATGATTCCGCGAACAAAAGAAATTTGTAAGGGACGGTGAAATTCATACTTTTTTTCCGGAAACGAGATACGCTTTTCATACACATTTCAGTTTACCGTGAACGAAACGAAAATTAATGACGCAACGTACAATTATTAAAAGGAACAATTCTTGGAGAAACAGAGGGAGGAAACTCGCGGAGAAATGTAATATGGTTGCGTAACGCGAGACGATTCATATTTTCCAATTGGTGCGATGCAGGATTTTTCATTGTTCCCCGAGAGCGGCGAGGACGAGTAGGGCACGCGCGTGCGCTTGTCGTTAATGACACCTGGGCACGTAGGTGCGAAACACGAGATACGGAATTGAAAAAAAAAAACGAAAAAACGCATGAGAAAAAAGCAAGCGCGCGTCAAGAGCAACGCAAAAAAAAGGGAGGTCAGGGTAAAACGAACGAAAGGGAGGAAAAAATGCCCCTCCGCATGGACGTCGAGTTAACCCAGGTGTTGCCTCCACAGTCGCATCTGCGAAGGTGGCGAGGTGAAAAGTGAATAAATATAGACCGAACGAGTTGCCGAACAAAAAGCCGCGAGCGCGCGCGCAAGCACGTAAGCCCCCGGTTGTTATTGCAGATTGCGGTGCGCAGTACCTCTGAGCTGCTTTCTTTCTCTTCCTGTATGGTATTTGTAGTCAACCGCGGCGATGACCCGGGCAGACATGCTTCTTGGGCCGGCTTTGTTTTCCGACCCCGAGATATGAGACAAGCTGGTTTTGTTGATCGGTCTCTCTCTCTCTCTCTCTCTCTCTCTCTCTCTCTCTCTCTTTTATTCTCGGCGTAACGAATGCTGCTGGCTTTTTTCAAGCAAGTTGGTTTGAGCGCCCGCACGGATGCTCGATTCTATTGTTCGATATTTTTCCGCGCCCGCTCCACGCTGCACGGAAGCGGGTCGAGGCTTCCCTTTGAATTTCGACGGGTACGAAATTTTTACCATCTGCTCGGGCATTCTGCTTTTCGTTTGCAGCACGGCTGTGTTTTATTTGTTTATTTATTTATTTTATCATTTCACTTTATTCATACGAAAATTCAAAGAGTTTCGTTTCTATTATCTGTATGTGATCAAAGATGTGTGCGTATACACGAACGTAGATTTTCAGGCTGACAAAGATTATTCTAAAAAGCACGAGTTTATGACACTGGTAAAAAACATAACCATATTATATTAATACTGCTTGATTCAGTAGTGTCAATAAATCTCACCAGATCAAATCACCCGTGACACCAAGTACATCGATTAAAATTCACACCAGCAAACCCTGAAATATATCCATAAATCCAATCATCCCGAACTCAGTTGACACTTGGCTTAACCCAACCCCCGGCACAGCAGCCCGTAAAAAACAGAGATTCCCATTATCAAGAAGCGGCACCCTCCAGCTCATATTCTTCGACTCTTTCTTTTGTGCGCTCGCGGCCACAACTTGGGAAGCGCAGTTTCTCGCCAGAGCGGCGGTGGCGGCGTCGTCCTCCTCCTTCTCCCGTCCTCTTTATCACGCTCCCTCTCCCTTTCCCGTAGCGCGACGACGATCCGAGTCAATCGCGCCTCGGGAAATTGAAATCGAGGATCGCGGGAAGTCCGCCGCAACTGCGACTCGGCGCTGAAACTCTCACTCCACGCTTGGCCCCTCCTTCCTCCATCTATCTATCGATGCCTCTGTCTCTCTCGAGCGGAACCGAAGAGGAGATACACGGTCAGTTTAACGAACAGCGAGCCTTCCGGCGATGGCGCGGTGCACCTCGGTTACCCACGCTCGGTACCTATATAGGTGTGAGTGCACCATCAATCCTTCCATACATGCAGGGCTCGGGTCGGAGCAACTCCATTGATCTGCTATCTTCGACGCTACCGCGAGCCTTGTTGCTTCGTCCGATCCTTAACGCTCGTGATTTCAAAAGGCGGACACCCATGGTTTTTCTTTTTCTTTTAATTGGTCAACCTAGCGTGCGTGTCCAAAGCAGAGCGTCCATTGCGATGGAATTTGATTGGCTGACGATCTACGGATTCCCGTTATTTAGATTTTAGCGAGTAGGAAGAAATTTTCGCTTTTGTAGCGTGAAAAATTAATACCACCTTGAAAATCTACTCTCGGCCGTGCGAGGAAAATTAACATACATTTTTCTTTATAGTCCTTTTATCCGCGTACTAAAATTAAAAGGCTTCTTTCTCCATCGCGTTCGAGGCTGCAAAAAGTTAATTTCTGCCATGAAACTCATTAAATCGATGTGCCGTTAGCTGGTAAGCGGGAAAAAATATTATACGTGTTTTAAAGCCAATTAATTGTATGGAAATTTCAAACGTACGATATAAATTAATAAAAAATGTACCAAATATTAGTGAAAAGTTATGCGGAGAAACAAAGTACAGGAATTTTCACTGTAAATACAGCGGTGAAGTTGGGACCGACAAATTTTGTCTATAATTTTTACTATAGCTAAAAGATATAAATTAATTGCATAAATTATAGTGGGCTTTAATTTTTACCTAGAAGCTACGGTAAGTTTTACCCTGATCGAGGAAAATAATAAGATCAAGAGTCGATAATGTATCGATGATATAGGTCCTTACGTTATTTAATAATTTAGGTCAATAACAAAACAAAGATTTATTATGTCGACAAATTATCGATTCTTGACATCATATTTTTTCTCAATCAGGATAATAATCGTCTTAGTTCAAGGGTAAAAATATACCAGGCTCAGATTAATTTTTCCATGATAAAAAAATTACCCTAAAGTTACGTCAAAAATTATAGTTGAAATCTATCAGTCACAACTCTAAGCTTTTACAGTTTTCTCTACTAACAAAAGTATTCAATATTATCATAAACTCTGCCAGTCAAAGCATCTGTTTTTCTAAGTTGACATACAATTCATAACCTCCACCAAATACATGAATGTTCCATTCGATTAAATGTAACAATCCAGCATCGTAACGTAATGATTAAAGTTGACAACAAGCCATAAAATTTCCAATAACTTCACGCATGGTATCTCGCATCAGATTTTCATAAAATTATTTTTTTTCGAACACGGAAACACATCACCACGAAATCAAGCTCTTCTTTACCGTGGAGTTAAACATAAATTAGCCATCGATCGAACAAAAAGCCTAATTGAGTATGTGCGATAGAAATTATCGGAAAAAGATGGCCCATCATTGGATAAAGTAGCAAGGAGGCAAGTAAGATAGGAAAGAAGGTAGGTATGAGAGCAGGGAAGAAAATTCAATTGCAAAGTTGGCAAGTAACTCGGCATCGGTGCGGAGGCAAGCACACAGCGCTTGCATATTCGAGCCAGCCTTCCATTCTCTTCCCCGTTCGGCGGGGGTACACACCCCTTCTTCTCCCCTTCCCCAATAAACAGGTTGAGGTCTTAGTTTTGAACTGCGGGCGGTTAAAGTGCCGAGACGGAATGCGCTCGATTTCTAACTTGTAGGGTTTAATATAACCGAACTTACTCTCTCTATTTATCTCTCTCTCTCTCTCTCTCTCTCTCTCTCTCTCTCTCTCTCTCTCTCTCTCTCTCACTCTCTCTCGCACACACGCCCGAAACTGTTAAGTACGTAAGTTCGTGCTTCATGCTGTTCTGTAAACTTGAATTTCACAACTCAATTTTCATAACATATTGACAGCTAATTGTGTTCGTCGGTCTACCTCCTTAACTTACTCAGCAAAGAAAATTTATTATTTATTGGCGACCGCACTGTCGCTCACTCTGATGCCCGTCAGCTATGTATGATTTGCAAATAATTACGGAGATGTCATTTTGTGACTCTGTACATCTAGCCCCATTAATATGTCCTATGTATATACATTGAGAGACTTTTGCACAATTCGTTTTGTAAATAAGATGGAAAATTACATCCCGAGTAAATAAATCTTGCAAAATCGCATGTATCTTAATTTTAAGGATGATATTTAAAGTTAGTGGCTCGTTTTTTTACGTAATTTCATTGAGACACGAAATTGAGAAAGTACATCGAAAAGAAAAAAAATTTGATTCAGAAATGTAATATTGGGGAAAACTTAACTGAAAAAATACAATGTTACTCAAATGATAAATAATTCTCTCTAGCGTCCCAACTTTTGATATTGCAAAAAAAATTTCAAAAGCAATACAATTTACAGTTAAATATGTATGATCTCAAAAAATTACGGTAAGCCATTGATCAAATGTTCAAAAGTATTACAAGTCAATTCATGTCAGACAACTTGAATGATTCCAAGATATGGATTAATTGTATCGGCAACTACAATTAAAAATATTCAAATCCACAATTGACGGTCCCATTGATTCACGTAATCGTTGTAAAATCTTAAAGTAGAAAAAGTCAGGCTACAATTAGGCAGACGTTCACGCATACCACACACTAAAAAAAAACACCATTCCCGATGGAAAGAAATAAAATTTGATAGCAAAAGAAATAATTCTCTCTAGCGTTCCAACTCTTGATATTACAATATCAAATGAAGTAAGTTCCACAAAAAAAATTTCAAAAGCAATACAATTTTTAGTTAAATGTATGTGGTCTCAAAAAATTACGGTAAGCCAAGCCATTGATCGAATGTTCAAATGTAGTACAAGTCGATTCTGATCAGACAACTTAAATGATTCCAACGGTATGGATCAATTGTATCGGCAACTACAATTAAAAATATTCAAATCTACAATTGACGATCCTATTGATTCACGTAATCGTTGTAAAGTCTTAAAGTAGAAAAAGTCAGGCTACGATTAGGCAGACGTTCACGCAAACTACACACTCAAAAAACACCATGCTCCCGATGGAAAGAAATAAAATTTGATAACAAAAGTAATAATTCTCTCTAGCGTCCCAACTCTTGATATTACAATATCAAATGAAGTAAGTTCCACAAAAAAATTTTCAAAGGCAATATAAATTTTAGTTAAATGTATATCAATGTATATCTCAAAAAATTACGGTAAGCCATTGATCGAATGTTCAAAAGTAGTGCAAGTCAATTCAGGTCAGACAACTTGAATGATGTCAACGGCATGGATGGATTGTATCGGTAACTACAATTAAAAATATTAAAACCCAAAATTGACGGTCCCATTGATTCACGTAATCGTTGTAAAACTTCAAGTAGAAAAGGTCAGGTTTCGATCAGACAGACATTCACACATACCACACACTCAAAAAACAGTATGCTCCCGATGGAAAGAAATACAGAGTTGATAACAAAAAAAAAAAATACTCTCTAGCGTCCTAACTCTTGATATTACAATATCAAATGAAGTAAGTTCCACAAAAAAATTTTCAAAAGCAATACAAATTTTAGATAAATGTATATGATCTCAAAAAATTACGGTAAGCCATTGATCGAATGTTCAAAAGTAGTACAAGTCAATTCAGGTCAGACAACTTGAATGATGTCAACGATATGGATGGATTGTATCGGTAACTACAATTAAAAATATTCAAATCCACAATTGTTAAACTTCAAGTAGAAAAGGTCAGGTTTCGATCAGACAGACATTCGCACATACCACACACTCAAAAAACACCATGCACCCGATGGAAAGAAATAAAAATTTGATGACAAAAGCAACCCCGCATTTCCCCCGTTGACACGTCCCGAACTGATGCTAACGGGTAACGGTGCGCCTGCCGGAAAGCGCGCAGCAACTATCGACTGCGGCGCGTAATTTGCAATTTCGCACCACTCGATAACTCAGTATACCCCCGCGCACGGCACTTTTTAACCCTAGCAGGCGCGGCCCTGAGCCCAGCGGATGAAAAAGTTTGTCATGCACACTCGAATAAATCGTCGTTCCCCGCTCTGGCTGCAGTGAAAAACAAAAAGAGCAGCGCTCGAGCGCCGGAAATTCGACGAATCCACGTGGAACCGAGCTGGACGCGCACGGGCGAATCAGTCCTGCGGAAGAACGAATGGTCCGCGCGTATGCACGCACTTGTACTACGCGAATCGGAGGGGGGACGGGGCCGTACGCAATTTGCTTGGACACGGTTCATCGCCTCGAGCTTCGAATATTCGTCGCGAGCTTAACGAGATATGAGACAATCGCTAATTGCCGGCGTGTCGAGGGCTCGCTGTACAATATCGCCCTGCATAATTGACCGTAAGCTACGGCCGCCTCCTCCCTCTTCCTTCGGTCCACTCTCGTGTTACAAGCCAGGGATAGTGGAGCAACGGCGAGCGACGTTGACGATGAAACATGCATAACCAGCCGATAACACTGCACCGCCGCAATGCACGCGCGTACCTATCGAGCGTATCCTCTGCGCGCCGCGATTCGATGATTCACGATATTGCACGCACTCGCGCGTCGGAACTCAAAGCCAATCGCCAGCGCGCTCGAGTGCCCCCTGCGAAAACCGATAGCAGGACACAAGTTTTTACACTGGTGATCGATGACTCGGCGTTTTTTCCATCACTCGGTTCTGTCCGCCAAACAACCCTGCCAACAGACCCCTGAGTATGCACATAACCATGATCTCTAGCGCAGCGACTTCATCCCGACGATGTACCGGATCCTCTGATCCCAAGCAGCAGTGGTGGTAATTCTTGCTGATTCACCCCTGCCCTACCCCTCAAACTCGCCACATCCGACCGCGCGAGCGCGGAAGTCGGGTTAAGAAGGAAGAGAGCAAACACCGAAGAAGAGGGTCGGGTGGAGGGAGCGGCAGCAGCAGCTCGTCACGTTTAGCCTGCTGACATCTCCTCTCTTTGAGGATACCCTGCAGCAGTAGTAGTAGCTGCTTGCATCGGGATTTAGCGGAATGTTCTTCCTGGCTGGGGAGCGCGTGATGCCCGTAAAGCTGGTGGCGGTATATAGGTACCGCTACCGCCGGGGAGAGGGCTAAAGTGGCCGGAGGAGGCGCGCGCCACGTGCGGGATAATAGAGCTCGGCAGAGGAGCCGGGGAGGAGGAAGAGAAGCTGGTGCATACGGGACGGTAGGGAGGGAGGACGTATGCAAGCCTCGTTTCCTCGGCCCCCCGAGGGACAGCCCGGCAGATAGATCAAGTCGGCTATCAGATAATTAAATCCCGGGCTCGGGGCCTGCGCGTTCCGAGTGCCCCAGCGCCCCTCTCTCTCTCTAAACCCGCACGGCCTGCTGCACCACCCCCCCCCCTCCCTCCCACACACACACATACGTGTGGATCCTGTTGCCTCCATCTCTCGGGTACACACAAGCTCTTGCGAGTGCAAACTCTCTCCCAAGCGCACACACGCGCGCAAGGAACACGAAGATGGACTTTGGCGCGGGCGTAGCGCTCTGAATATTTAGGGTTGGCACCTTCGCCCGGGTAAACAGGGCCCGCGCCAAATTGCGGGTAATTAGTAATGGGGCGTGCCGGAGCGGAACAGAACGTCGGACGAGAGAGGTGGCGCGGGGGGGGGGGGGTAAGCATGACTCGGGCTTACGCGTCTACTTGGTAACGTCTGCAGAGGTGTGCTGCGAAGGGCAGCCAGGTGGTTTTACTTCATCGGTGCGCGGATATACGTTGCCTCCACCAGCTCGGCGAAAAGGAGGAGTCGTCGGGTCGGGGAGGCCGATTCGTCGGAGCAAACGCCGATCTACTGATTGCGACAGGTCTTGGGTCCGCTGCTCGTTACGTGTCTTCGAGCTGTTACTGATTAATCGCTTTGATATGCCATTAGTGGTGGAACAGGGCTGCTCATGCTGTGCGCCGTTTGCCTGCCCGTCTGCCTACTTGCTAGTTTGTATATATAGACTCGGTGTTGGCTTGTGCGGTGAGTTATACGATTGCGCGGGAGGGATGTTCAGACCTCGAGAGTTACATTAACGGGTATTATGCTTCCGTAATATGGTATGGCCGTGACATTCGGTCAAATGCGTTCAGGATCAAACTCGTTCGAAAAGAGCATCAGATTTCCTCAAGTAAATTAAAAAGCTTTGAAGTGCGATTTTTCAGCTCAAGAGTGTGACGTGAGTCGCGCGAAGGGGACCTATTGCATATTGTAATGGGGTTGGGGGTAAGCTGCTTGGGAAGGGGGAGGGGGGTCGGGATTTGCGTCAGAAAAGCTTGGACGCAATAAAGATCGACAAACAGGATTACAAGCATGAATGGCAGGGGTGTTGAGGCTTGGCGCGCGATATTAAATTTCCTCACGAGATTTGCTCGCGAAAATATTTACCCGCGTTCTTTATACAGCTGAGACTTTTTTCCCACGTAAAATTGCCTTTCCGGCGAGAGCCAAATGTTTTATTAAAATTGCACTTCGGGGTTAAGGTTATCAACGGAAGCAAAAGTTCCATCATAAATTCATTAGACACTCTTACTCGGGTTCATCTCAAGAGGTAAAGTTCCACCTCTCCCGGTTAAACGTCGCCTCTCGTGGGTAACTTTATGCGTTTCCGGGTATTTTTCGCGACGTGAGCGCTATGAGTCAGACGAAGCGTTATACATTATTTCAAATATGAAAATTTCGATACTCATAGCTCACTAGCGAATTTATTGCATTGGAAATGTTTTTGGGGCTTTGACGGGACTTGTAAGTTATACTTTAGCTCACAAGTGTATACATAGTTGGGACAACTTTTTTCAAATGAGTATTTTTTTATTTTCGACCATTATTTGGATTATAGTGCAAAGTTAATGCTATATAAAGAAAAATATTAGCAAATATATATATTGGAAAACTTGATACAAGATAAGAAGTCATTTTGGGGTACTTTTTTTTTCACTAAATTATATTAAGAATGAATCGGATTAACAATAAATCCGATTCAAAATCAATCGTAAATCGTACATTACTTAACGATGAGTTTCATTTAATGTCAATTTAAGTTAAGTTAAAAAAGTTTAATTTTAACGTTTCTCAAAAAAGAGAAGCTTATTCTTTGTACTATCCATAGAATAGCATCTTACTTCCAGCAAAATATACTCAAATGAGTCCAACATGTAGGATAAGTCATTATTTATTCAGTCTTTGTGTTGAATACTATCTTGAGCTTCAATTTAAGTTGAAATTTTTTCACATTACAATACACCAAAAACAGCAATATAATAATGCATATGCGCGGATTTTTCAGTCCAAGCTAACATTATTCCAGAGCTCTTAACGAACAAAGAACTCTTAACAAAAAACGCTAAACTCAACACATAATAAAAAATTTAAATAAAAAAAAAAAAAAAAACCAACCGAAATACAAAAAAAAAAAAAAAAAAAAAAAAAAAAAAAAAAAACAACATGAACTCCCGCATTTGCGACTCTGCACACACATAACGATCGGCATCCGTCTGTCACTCGAGCATAATTTATTTGCCCGCCCAACACAAACGCAAACGCGTCTACTGCACTCGCTCGAAGCCGTTTCAACTTTTCTCACGTTCAGGGGCGAGCGTTAGGCCGTAACTAATCGTAATCACCAAATTAAAAAATTCAGCCGACCATCGCGCAGTCGCGTTGGGATTTCAGTATTTAGCGCGGTGGCGAGGGACTGGTGAATCGAGGGGTTAGCCGCGCGGGGGGACGCGTGTTTGGGTGATTCCTCGCGAGAAGCCCGAAGCTCCAAATTAAATGCAAATTCAATTTTTCCCCGCAGCAGACTTTTCGCACCCTCCTCCTTCTCTTTCTTCCGCTTCTTCCACCTACTGAATAATGGCTGAGCATCGGGCTGGGGGAACGTCGGTGATTATCTTATGGTTGTTTTTTTTTTCGGTACCTTTCAACATTCACTTTTACTTTTTTGCACCAACTCATAAAATTGATGGAACAACACGATCGAGTAGCAAAGTTGGTTGGACGAAGCAAAAAGATTAACCGGGCCAGCCGGCGCCTAACCCCAGCGTTCACAATCGAACGGCCCATCATCCTTCATCCCTAACGCAATTACAAATTTTATCGTAGACGTGCCCGGCGCGTATACACACACGCACACACACACACAATGAACCATCGTATTGTACCCGACACCGGCGGCGAAACACGGAAACTTCGATATCGATGACCGGAGGAGGGCGGTGCGCTCTGGCGAAATTAAACTTACCCCTAAATTCGAAGCTCTGGCAGATCCCCCGTCCAGAGCACGGCAAAGTGCATGCATGTGTTATACCGGACGCGGCAGCTGCTGGTCTACCTTCCCCATACTCTACATCCACGGTATTTAGTGCACATCCGCGAGCGGAGTGAGCTTCTTTGGCGCATATATGCATGTATATATATATGCGTACACACACGCGGAGGCCACCGCATTGGAGGCTTCTCGGCTTAATCTATCGGAGTCGGCCAGCGTGCATCCACCGAGTTCCCTTCCTCCCTCCAGCAGGGGGACTTTATGCGACTGAGGCTATGAAACGCGCTGCCGGGGACAATACGTCTTCCGGCACGATGCATATGGCGTCGCCGTAACGGGAGCGTCCTCGATATAGACCACTCCCATTACGCCCATTAGTATCATCATAGGTTCGACGTAAAATTATAATTACTGTCCGCGACTCGACGTCCCGCGATGTGCAGTATCCGCCAATAACGTGCGTGCGTTAATGTGCTCGGGTGGGTCATACAGAGCTCTTGAAAAATATTACTGCTGCGCATCATATGGTCATATCGCGTTTATATGAGCAGGAGTATAAAATCCAGACCAGGGGCAGGATTGCCAGATTAGGCTATTCATAGCAATTCGGGCTATATGAAAAAAGGATTGGCGGTTTACATTTTTAAAAGCGGTTTTGCGCTTTTTGGGTTATTAAAAAATAAAAAAAGATAAGCTATTTTTGGGCTAGCTGGGAGGCATCGGTATGCAAACTTATAACTTACACAACTAAGAGAGTGCGTAGTAGCAAACCTCGTATTATTTATATGTCATTGTAAGTACGGCCGAAGTGGTTTAAGAGTTTCAATTTTCATCGGTCATGTGCTCGCTATTTTTTATCAATCAGATTATACTCGAAAAAAAATCATTGAATGAGTTTTTGAAAGCTCTAATCAGTCCAGCCGTTTTTTTGAAAATCACAAAAAACAGTTTTTGACATTTTTTGGCCATTTTTTTACCATCTTTCGGACCTCGAAACCGCGAACGAATGAGATATGTTTTTCATCGCGTTATACTCTAATAGATAAAAAGGTACAATTGTTAGTATCAGTTTTAAATTTGAAAATGCTCATTTTATACAACTAAAAATAAAAACTAGTCGAATCAATCAAGTATTTTGTTTCTTAAATTGTAAAACTGATAGAACTATAGTTTAAAAATAATTATGTGAGTGCGTCCAACCCAATTGTATGGTAAATTATTTATTCGGATGTATAGAAATTTAAAATAGATTATTAAATAAAAATTTATTTAAGAAACATACTTAACAATAAGAGTGCAAAATTTTTTTATTTTAAAGAAACGCAAGTTCTCCAGTTAGTATTCGAATATGAGAATCAATATTTGAAATTTAAAATTTACAATTCACTTCATTTGGGCGATTTTCGGGCTATATTCCGTCCACCACTTTGGGTGATTTTTGGGCTATTCCAGTCACGTCTACAGGCGGTTTCTTTCGTGCAAGATCTGGCAACCCGGCACGATTATCATTCGTGTGGGCACTAACCAATAACCCATCCAGTTGCCTATAATATAGTGCCCACACGAATGATAATCTCCCCGGCAACCCTGGCCCAGGGGAAGGGGGTGGGGCTTCCGCAAGACCCGAGACAATCTTGATCTTGGTCTTGTCTTGTCTTGAAAACCAAGACCAATATCAAGACACGATATACGAGACAGTATACAAGACAATATCAATATCAACATGTCACGACCAAAACCTTTTTAAAGATCTCGTTTTACATTATTGTCAAAATTATAACGTCCCCACTTAATAAATACGAGAATCCGGTAAAAAGAAAACAATACTTTTTAACAAAAGTAGGTTATACGCTTAGTTCATGGATCAAGCAAGTTTTAAGTACATTGTGGAGATAAGACGACGCCTAATTCTCAATAAGTTCATGGTTCAAAGCAGAGCTGCTTACTGTTACGTATATACCTATAAGTATGTACACGGTAAATATGTATATATGATTCATTTCACAACAATTGCAAATTTCATCAAGCCTATGTTTATAAACAACGCATTTTATTGTTTTGAGTCAAAACAGGTCTGTCATTACCGCAATGCTTTTTTGAATTGTTTAAAAAATCCCATTTAAATTAGCATGTGTTTTCTAAAAATGACAATAAAGCTGCGCCCAAAGTTTCCAGGTAGTTTGAACATCATTTAACGTAGGAAAAATAACAAATAAATTCTAAACACTAAATTTTTAAAATCCTATTTCACACACAAAAATATCACGCTTATTGTGAAATGATTCATGCATATATTATGCAGTGAAATTATTGAACATACTTTATTATTGTTTTAATAATATTAATCATTATTTTATATAATTATTACAAAAAAAGTAAAAACGTTTATGTTATTAAAAACAACTCTATTTAAGTTTCAAGCGTAAGATAAGTCTACTCACGAAACCTATTGATCGCTTACTGCTCAGTAAATACGTGTTTACTCGATGAATTACTAGATCACACTGAAAACGAAACATCGTGAGCTGAGTCAGCAGAGACAGCAGAGTCAGCTGAGTGAGTCATTGAGCTGCGCACTCTATACTGCGCAATGAGCTGTGATGCTCACCTGAGGTTTTGTGTACAGTGTGAATCAGTCATCCATCGAGTGAACGTATTATACTGAGCGGTGAGCGATCAACAACAGAGTAAGAAATAAGGAGATTGCGTTTCGTGTGTGGACTTATCTTACACTCAATGCTCAAACAGAGTAATTTTAATAACGTGTACATACGTATATAATACTTTAAAATAATAAGTTATCATGTAATGTCTTTATATTCAGTTATTTTATTATATAATATACAAATAAATAAATTAATAAACATTGAAGAATAATTGACAACCAATGTAACATCATTGACAACACTCGAAACTTAAGCAGAGTAGTTTTTAATAACGTATATGGGTTATTTCACAAAAACTGCGATATTTCATGAGGCCTCTGTTTATAAACAACGCATTTAATTATTTTGTGCCAAAACTTTTTTTAAACAGAGTAAAATAATTTTTTCTTCATAGCTCTTTCAAAATCAAGTCGAAATATATTTGCCGTGGCCGCAAGATGGAAAAAATAGCCCAAAATGTCATTGCAGTAACGCGAAGCATATAAAATTTTCAATTCTAGCGGCTTATACTGCCTATGTGTTGACTTTTTAATTCGTTTAAGCCGTATTTTCTAAAAATCTGAACCGTCAGCACACTTTCTTGTAGTTTAGGACAATGAAAAACAATTTGAAAGTGTACAAGGCGTTTTAATCGTGAATCCTAGTTTTGACACTTATGAATTGCGCGAGACAAATGATATATTACGGCCAAGTGGTATATACTTTGACATTGGGATTTTACCATTTTTTAGATTAGAGCAAACAAGCATATCGACCAATTTTTTTCAACTAGAATTAGTAGAAATTCTAATGCGGCTAAGCGTAGTGTCAGTGTGAATATAGAGTTTTACTGACTAAAATAAGCGTTCATTACAGTTATGCCCTTAAGCTTGAAGGTATTTAAAATTATCAATCAGGTGACTATAGTGTACGAAGGCGTCAGGTGTGCACATGTATTAAACTAAATTTCGTTAAAGAATTCTGATTTGGGGGTTTAGAATTGCCAAAAAAGTACGATTACGCTTACAAGTACGTAATGCTTTTTTGAATTTAAAAAAAAATCCTACTAAAATGAACATGTGATTTTTTGAATGACAATAGAGCCGGGCCCAAAAATTTCCCGCTTTTTTGGACCTCTCATAACGTGGAGAAAATGATTAAAAAATTCCACATACTAAATTTTAAAAATTCCATTTCACACACCAAAATATCCCGTTTTTCGAGAAATGAAATGACCACTTAATTTGGAAAACAGCGCTGATTTACTCCCGAAGTGCCGACTGCCTAGAGTAGGACGTAGTGCACTATCTAAAATGGCAAAAGATTTTCTTGCTACAATGCCTAGCTCTGTTCCAGTAGAGCGATTATTTTCAGCAGCGTCTGACATAGTCACAAATAAAAGGTGTTCATTAAATTATATGAGTCGATTCATATGATGTTACGTATTAATTCGTGGATGAAAAGTTCTCTTACATCGCTGATTTGCAAAATTCCTTTGTAGAATTAAAATTTTTGTTTTTATTACTTAGTTATATTTTTAACGAATCAAAGAGTAAATGCATCACAGAGAATTTTTTTATTCAATAAATGCTATTTGTTGTAAAGTATACATAATCTTTAAAATTGTAAAAGGTGTTAAAATTACGCATTTTCAAATGAAGTGAAAAGATAACTGCGAACTCGATTATTGTTTAATTTAAAATAAATTAGTTTGCTTGATTATACATATCTTACTTCATCGAATACGTCCCATTTTATTGAAATTACTTTAATGTAGTTTTGTTCAGTTTAGGTACATATATTTGGGAGTATTATTTATACTTATCAATAATTTTTTGAGGAAAAGTCAAGACTATCCAAGACAAAACCAAGACCATATTAAAAATTTGATATTCTCCAAGACCAAGACGATATTCTTCAAAATCTCGTATTGTCTCGTCTTGTGGAAGCCCTAGGAAGGGGTGGAAACTCATCACTTACCGGGGATGAGGGGCCGAAAAATGGCTTCCAGCGAGAATGCGTAATAAACCTCGTAATAAACTCGGGATTGCGCCGCTTCAAAAATCCCGTCTGCCAAGGAGGGCGTGGAGGAGAGCTCGCGGAAAAATTCAGGAGGACCAGAGGGGCCGAGGTGCGAAAATTACGCTCGTGCTCGGCATTTTCTCCGCTCGGACGCGCGACGCACCGCCTCGTTACTTCCAATGGAGCTGGAGGAAGAGATAGAGAGACACGTGGTATTTTTCTCGGGCAAACTGTTTGCTTGTTCCGTGTCGCGTGGCCGGCTAGTTTCTCACCCTCGCTCGGTTGTTCCTTTTTTTATTCCCCGACGCTCGCCAAGTGCAGCAACACTATCGGACCACGAGGCTCGTCCGGCGTCTGCTTTTTGTGAAGAGCTTTCGCTCTAATTGCCGAATGAAAACGTTGCAGCAGCGACGCGGGCACGTGTGCGTTGGAAGGGGAGCTTACTGGGACTCGAATGAAAAAAGCGGAAAAAAATTAAAGACAGATTTATACATTTGTTTCACGTATCACTGTATACATGGACTATACAGTTGAAAAAGCTCGGAGCAGCAAAAGGACGAATTATCGCTTTAATTACAGGGAAATCGGCCTCTGTCGTTTGTCGAACTGAAGCTGCTGTTTGTTTTTTAGTTGAAACTTTTTAAATTATTGTTTCCCACGCAGAACAGCGAATTAACATAAAGGAGAAATTAGAAAAAAACAAACAAAAAACTGACTTTTCGATCAGTTGAACTGAAAAGCGCGCACGAATGAGAGCGATCACTCGTTTCGTAAGTAGGAGTACCAAGACTTGAGAACAGATACGCCATTGCAGGAAATGAGTTCTCGAGGAAAACATTTCAGCCGAGCAAAGTTTTCAACAACAACTTTTCTAAAAGCTTCTCCGCGAATCGATACTGCGATCCCTTCCCGAGGTAGCATGGGTAGCATAATAGAAGGGGGATCCGCATGACGGATTCGCTTCTTAAAATTCAAAATGTTTTAAACTCCCTTTCACCAATAGCGAAATTCCGCTTCGTATGCTCAAAATATCCGTCAAAGTCGGAACTCTTGGAAGACTTGAGTTATTGATCAACAATAAAATTGCCCAAGCTGCATGAACCACATTTTTCACGATTCGTAGGGGTAAGTAGCTTCATAATTACGGGTCTGAGCCATAAGTCTAATAAAGAGATGCAAAAGATATTTTTTTATAAATTTATTTGATAGTGTAGCCTTTAAAACTCTCAATGTTTCAAGTCAGCGTTCGTAACCTATAGGTAAAATAACATTAAATTTCAGAATATGAGTCATCTATATACCCTAATTTTACAATAAGCGATTGGCCGAATCATGATTGGATGAGTGTAGTTCATACTTACTGTTGGCACGACACCCGTTCGAAAAAGGTTGCTAAAAAGAAAGGAAAAAAAGGGATAACAGCAGCGACGACGACGAGGACTAATCACGGGCCAAATCAATATGCGCTAAATATGCTCAACGTACCGCGGAGCCCTGGCAGAGAGCCGAGAGCGCCGGATACGGCCAGCGAGCAGAAGACAAGGACACCACGCCGCCGCTCTTTGTTATTGCTGGCACTCGTGGGTATTCGCGTTTCCGTGACTATGTGTGTGTATACATGTACGGCCAACCAGTGAGCGCGCTCGGAGCATATTACCCCGATCCGCGTTGCCCGCCGATACGGCGTGACGGACAATAAATACCGAACACGCGAGAGGCCAATCGGCGGGTATAACGTGCCGCGCGTGCAAGTGGTGGATGTGCATGTACAGAGCACATACGGTCAGCGAAATCATTCCGGCCGAGCGGGGCTCGAGTCGTTCCGCTGCTGCTGCAACGGCGAATCGATTATTACCATCGCAGTCCCCGGAAAAAGCTCCCCCTCGAACCTGTCGCTGCGCGCTCGTGATGTAAGCTCGTGTCGCACGGCCCGGGAACATTGCGCTCGGATGTGTCGGCTGGACGCGAAAATATGCCCTCGTAGGCGCGCTGCCACTGCTGAGCGGTGAATTATCGTTTTATCAAGTGTGGTTTGGGGCTCTCGCCGCGTCGCGAGGGACGTTGGGGGGAAAAGTATTGTTAACCGACAGCCGAGGGGCAATAAAAATAAATTTCCTCGTTTCACGCGCGAGCGCGTTGTGCTGCTCCCGCGTTATACGCGTGCCGAGCTTGTAATGTACGACGGCTTACTGCTGTTGGTGTGGTTGTCGGACGAGGGTTTCGTTGCTATGGTTCAACGAACAGATTAGAGTATTGAATTTCGGGGTATGGTTTGTAAAAGTTGTGGAAAAGAAAAATTAATTATCGAATGAATCAGGGCCTCTTTTTTCGAGATTTTATATAATGCTCGGATGTAAAGATTCCGCGTTTAATTGACTGGAAGAGCATTTTATTTCATTAAAATGGAATTTAATTACAATCAGGTATAGCATAGCTCTATAATATGGAATGTGACTCACAAAGTCGTAAATTGGCCAGCTTCATTTGCGCCGAGAGGAAATAATTGATTAAAAATTATTTATTTAAAAAAATCAAAGGAATATCAATTTATTTGATAATAATCGTCAACAACAAACAAGATTTGATCAAACATTTTTCGTGCAAATTTCAATAATGAATTGTTACAAAGATTACAAATCTCACCTTCCCCGGAAAACGACCTCGCAATCTTACCCCAGGCAAAATGGCCCAAGCACAAAAACCCCATACCATCCCTGTTACCTTTCCACCCCCAACATCTGACGATCCGTTTTCGAATTGTTTTATTTCCACTCGAAAAGTACCCGCTTGCCAACTGAAGACCCTCTAGTGATTCGATTATTTATCGTTTGACGATCATATTTACGAAAGCAGGTCGCAAGCCTTACCAGCCAATGCAATCCCGATTCCCAATAGGAAATAAAGACGACAAAATAACATGAAACAGAGGAAACACCGAGCCCCACCATTCCGCGAATCGTCCCTCCACGTATTCCCGCCCACGCCGCTCGATCGGCTCCGAGAGTCCCCACTGCTCTGATAAATACGGCAATTCATCCCGTTTTATTATTTAGTGCGCGTGCACAAACGTGCATGCTTATTACGGAGCAGTGAGACGCGTGGGTAGGGCCATCGGGAGATAGGTCTGATACACCGGCTCGATGTACACTATTGGGAGGACCGGTTGCACGTAACACGCTGCACGCACATATTATGTATATACGAATGCCTGATCGATCGGGCCGCTGCTCGACTCGGCTTAGCGCTCGCGGGGGTTTGCATGCGCGCCGAGAGGACGCCCTTGGGATTATGCGCGATTCGTATACCTGCGTACTTGTCTGTACACATATATATATACATATGCGTGTTTGCGCGGAATTGTACATTATTATGCGCGCCCGTGGGTGAGGGGGAGGATCTCTTGCACCGAGGAGGAAAAATGTATTCTCGAGTACGGGCTCTCCTACACAGTGTGCGCGTGTGTATATGTATACGGGTAAGAGGCTCGAGCCAACGGAAAGATGGGGAGATTAAACGGGGAAATAGAGCGGGCCCGGGATGATGGGCTCGAGGGCGGGGGTTGGGTGGTATGCGCGATTTAACGTGCACGCCGGCGTTGGAGTCGAGCAGCATCGCGTCCAATTCGTTTTCGACTTCGGGCGCACACGCCATGCATTATTTTCTTTGTGCCGACCCCTTTTTCTTCTCTCCCTTCTCGCAGTATCGTGTATAATGGATGCTCTCCCGGCGCTCGTGCCTGTACACCCCTCCTCTCCCTTCCTGCCTCGAGGATACCGCGCACAGTAGATTTGCTCGAGTCGAGTGGCCTTCGGTACCTAGGGCTCTTTTGTACGTACCCTGCAATTATTTATTTATCTTTATTATTCCAAAGGAGCGGGTATTATCAATTTTTCCACCCGCCCGACAATGGCTGAACCGTACTTTCGTCAGGCTCGGCGCCAGAGCTGCACTGCACCGCACAATGCGGCACGATCCAAAATTCAGGGTGATTAAAAATCAGGCCAGAAATAGCTCCCGCAACTATTCTAATCAGCTCGAACTGGGACAAGGCCGTGTATATGATATTTCACGAAATTCGGGCAGTGTGCGAGGGAACGGACGGGGTTAGAGCCCGGAGCGTTGTCGGGACTGGGTTCCGAGTGTGGTCCGTTGTGCGGTGTCCCTGTGAGGGCTCGCGTGCTTAATCGGGCGTCAAACGTTTAGAGTGACGCGCCAATCCCGCCGTGCTGGCAATCGCTATGATCGGGTGCCAAAAACGCGCTGATTGAGTATACTATTCTCAGATTCGAGGATTAGTTTTTCGAATACTTCGAACCAAAAGTGTTTCCCCGTAAAAATATGAAAATATTTTATTGAATACTTTTGAATAACTCTGTTGGTATAAATGTATGTTGCTCAAAAACATTTTATTGAGCACTGTCTGACAAGTATAGCAACGAAATCTAATGAATTTCCGGCAAAAATAGGGCCAGATTCTAGTTCAAAGTGTTTGAAACTATACTGATTTACTGGTCAAATCATAGGCGCAGGTGCAATCCTGGTAAAATGATTGGCATGTCGTGGGTTTATTATATACGTTCACGAGTTGGTGGAATAACGAGTTGCAGACTATGTCGGGCATTATATGTTTGATGGAGCGTTCATGTGCCGTTGGGATTATGTTCGATACGTGGCAATTCACTGGTCCCCGTGTTACTGAGTGGAAAGATCGATGATAACAGAACAGTTTCAATATTAGTGCCGCTGATATTCAATCTCGAAATAACGCGTTTTTTACAGTGGAAATTCAGTGGAATTACAGTGGAAATTAGTAAATGTGTAATTTCAGAAAATTTCATTAGTTCGTTTTGATTTCACTGGGATTTATTCATTATGATGCGATTTGTGGAAAATTTGATCAATCCATTTCAAAGTAAATCTAAAAAAAAAAATTGGTTTGGAACCAGGGAATTCTTCAAAATGCCTTTTATTTGATTGATCACGAACTGAATAGAAGTGGAGTTGTGGGAGCATTCGAAAGGAAATCGCTAACAACGAGGATGAAAAGAGAGCGCGGAACGCGACACGCGCCCCGAAATCATAAAAACAACATCGCCCGCGTAAGGTTACAATGGCTCCTTTCGCCTGGTGCATCTGCTGCGAAAACAATCGCATTGTTAAAGCTGACGATCGATCGTCACCTTGAATATTTCACAGAGAGCTCTATACATCTGCAAAGTTTTTTTTCCCTGCAGAGCCAAAAAAATTCCTCGATCCGCTTTGGCTGCGACTGATGCAGATCACACAGCAGGATCCTTTTGCGCCACACTAGTGTGCGTCATCGCTAAAAATGTGCTCGCCACTCGCATTCTTTGCATACACGGGAGAATAAGCTGATCCCTGGATTCCCCGCCGGCGAGAGTTTTCAAAGCATCCACTAGTTTTTTTGTTTTTTCTTGTATTTGGAGTGGTGCAAGAGTTTGAATAGTGGCGTAGGGAAATTCTGTTCCACACGAGGTTAACCCGTCCTTGATTGAGCCATTGATGAAAAGCAAAATTTTTATCAGCGCGGAACGAGAGCCGAGTGTAGTTTAATATGAATGAATCGCGGAGTAACATTCGATGTTTGCATCTCACGCGTGTCAATCCTGAATTTCGAGCAAAATTCTCTATCGAGTTTTGCGCGCCGTTTGTGGTTTTTAAAGACGACGACGTCGATACATTTTGCCCGTGTGCACGCAGAGGGCACAAGTATATACCTCTATTCTCTTGCATCGCATTAAAAGCAACGGAAGCCTGAATCAGAGGAATTGAGTGACTGAAAGAAAATTGATTCCGAAAATTATTGTTCAAAAGTAACTAGTTTGGGGAGGGCTTTCAAGTAAGAAAATAAAAACGGGAATAGATCAAATTATTTAGATGCAACGTGAAGAGCAAGAAAGAGGGCGGGGGGGGGGAGAGAAAGAGAGAGATGGCCGGCTGTAGGAAATCCAGGTCGAAAACTTCGCCGGTAATTCATAAAGTAAGGGCGACCTCTCCATGGAAACTTGGAAAGGTGTTAGCTGGCGAATGAACGCTCGTGATGACGTGAGGGATGAAAGGTGCATAATACATATATGTATATATACACGTGGCAGAGGGCCACTGCGCACTGCGAGACGGAAGTTTCTGCCACAGCGGTAATTTAACCTCTTGTCTCTTCCCAGACTTCCAGTGGTCTCCAAAGCCCTTTCACTTATTCTCTCTTTCTCTCTCTGTCTCTTATTCCCGGACACGTAATGCCGAGGTGTCGCAAAAAGATTGCTATTTCGCAAAAATGTTGATATATTATTGGACGCGACTATCAGCTGCGCTGCCCATGCAAAATGAAGAGGGGATGGGGTTTTCAGAGGTTTGGAAAATATTTCGGTCGAGCTGTCGAGTGCTGCATATCGTCAGCTCTATTTCATTCGACGATGTGACTTCTACAAATATTATTTTCTCATGAAAGCATCAATTCAGTTTAAAAATGATAATATCCCTATTATTAACTCTAAGTATGTGTGCACCCTTTGATTTCCAGCGCAGTTGAAATTCATGAAACACAAACTACGCAAAAGTGTAAAAAAAGAAAGATCAGTGGGTCAATTCTTGGGTCCTGTTTGGCTTGTGTGTGTATAGTAACTCAATGTCGGGTGTAGTGTAGGTTCTCTCTTCGAAAGATTGGAGGAAATAATTTCCCAGGGGAAGCTCAGAAAAGCCGAGGTTCAACAACACCCGCCGGATGGAGACCGATGCCCAGCACTAAAATGGATCAGGATACTACTAGGGGCGATAGTTGACTTTCGTGTGCTTTTAAATTTGATGACATATTGCCTTGTTACATCCTGTTTCTACACTATCACTGTAAAACTTTGTATGTTATCCTACACTTATTAATGTTGTAAACACACTTGTAATACATAGCTGGAACGTTTATGCGTATCTTATTAAAATGTGTGGGAACTATAGTGAAAATTTCTTTGACTCCTATTTTAAACTAATTTTGCTGGAAAAAAAAAAGATGATAAAAAACTGAGTTTGCCAAGATATTACGGATGTAATGGTTTTATAGGTCGCGTGGCTGCGCGTGAACACGCAAACGATCCTGACGATAGCCAATCACGTGATCACGAAGAACCACAGGATCTCAGTCACGCACAGCGACCACCGCTTCTGGTATCTGCACATAAAGGAGGTGCAGCAGGCCGACGCCGGCGATTACATGTGCCAAATCAATACCGACCCAATGCTCTCTCAGATCGGATACTTGCAAGTTGTCGGTGAGTATTGTGTTTACACACGCGTATACGCAGACACTCTTGTTTGCTCGGAGCTTTCTCGTTTCTGATTTCAGCGTGGGAATACCTCTGCCGTGAAATTTGCGAATTCCTAGCGAATGTCGAAAAATAATAATTTTTCTATTTTTCAATACAACTTGGATCGAGAAAAATTGTCCAATCTTTTTTCAAGAGTGTATTGATATTTCACAGTCAATTTCAGCCAAAGTGAATCCACGCGCTCGTGAATATTGCAATATTCGCTCGAAATACACGATTTTTCGTACACGGAAGTGAAAAAATTGGCCAAACTTCACAAATATCTGTACAAATAAACGTTCCCAAACAACGTGATATTTCGAACAGTTGCGAGAACGTACGAACAGTTTTTTTTTTCATGCACAGCGAGAGAGTTTTTCGGTAGAATCAGCCATTCCCCCCCCCCCCCCCCCCCCCCCCCCCCCCCCCCCCCCCCCCCCCCCACCCCCCCCCCCCCCCCCCCCCCCCCCCGCCCGAGCAGTAAAATTCGAAAATAAGCGTCACATTGCAAAGAGTTACTACGTAAATAATAATCCAACCCGACATCAGCTATACGGATCTCAACCCTTGCACGCAACGAGGCACTCGGTCCGATGAAATTTAAACAACGCCGCAAGCAAACCCGCTCGCGCGGCGTTCGGTCACGCGATCCGTGCGTCTCGATCCGGCCCCCAAAATTAAACTCGTAATTACAGTGCCGCCCGACATCCTGGACAACCCGACGAGCTCGGACTTGGCCGTACGCGAGGGCAGCAACGTGACGCTGAGGTGCGCGGCCCGGGGCGTGCCAGAGCCCAACATCACGTGGCGCCGCGAGGGCAGTGGACTGATACCTACGAGCGACGGCAGGGAAGGTAAGACACATCAGCTCGTCCCCTCCTCTTTCTCCTGTGAGCTTTGCGCTTTGTCTCTGATGCAACTAAATACTGTACGGGCGATCTCTGTTTCCCAGATAATATAGTGATGCTGATGTGTTTATACCGTTTTTTTTTTTTCACTCTATTCTGTATGGTTATACTGTGTTCGTAGATCCGCCATTGATTGATTAATCATCATTCACCTGCACGCGAATCTGCCTTTTGGTTTCAACAATGACCAAGATTCAACATTGCGATGGCCTTGCAAATTACGTCGAATAGCCCTGCCTGAGAAATTGTGTTCCTTAAAAAACACGCAATTAATTTAACGGCATCGTTAACGTTTCCGAAACCATTGTCCCAGCAGGCGTGGTATTGATTGACGGTACACAACACCACTCGCGCGGCGTACTTTGGCCAATATCGATAATGCTGGGCCGAATCGCAGTACCTGCCCCGCACCCGATGCGGTCGCACGGTGTACTGGAAACAGTGCGTGAATGCTCTACTGATTGATACGATACGCCATTGATCCATCGAATTGGGCTACAGTTTCAAAGGGCAGGGGGTCGCGCGGTACAATGGCACGGGGCGTTACCGGGCGTCTCGGTCTGATTTAATTGTACACCGATCGATCATCAACCGGCCCAAATATTCGTATCGCGCGGAGTGCAAATTCTTTCATCCTCACAACCGATGAAGCGCAAAAATTTCGAACCAAGTTGAAGCTCGCGTTCTCAAGCTCACCGGCCACGCGAGATCTCAATCAGCGCTGCCGGAGCCCCGTGTGTCTATGATAACCCGCGAACAGCCGCTGTAGTTTTTTCCAGGCACCTGTGTAAACGCGCGCAGTGTAGCTACCGGTAGTCCCCCGGAGCTCATAGTCGCGCGAAAGTGCATGCAGCAGCGCGGGCTCAGAGAAAGGGGAGACTAGGGCAGCCGATGCGAAAAAACCCGCAGAGCATCGGCCGGGCGCTCGGAATAACTTGTACAGTCGGGTCGTTAATAACGGGGGGGACTCCCTCGGGCTCGGCATCCCCGACCGGGTAAGCAAGACACAGTATACAGTCGACACAACGACGGTGGGCGTTTGCGCATGTATACGCGCAAGAAAAGCCCGCTGCGGCCGGGGAAGGGGTGGGTGAATAATGTGTTAACACGATTTCGGCCGCCGGGTTTTACTCTCTCTCTCTCTACGTGTGTGCAGGATGGGAGCTCGCCGTTCTCGCGTTCTCACCTCTCTCCTGCGCTCCGTCCATCGGCTCCGTTTACGCAAATTGTAGAGTCAAACGTCGGGGAAAAAGCTCTCGCTGCAGGGCGCCCGTGTATATATATACTCACGCGACTGCTGCATGCCCTGCTCGTTAGCCGGAGAGTGAGTTTGCACAGCCAGTCGGGCGTGCGCTTGGGCGCGAGCAGCAGATAGCTCTGCATGAATGCGCCTTTTTTTTTACCCACAC
>JAPYYV010006273.1:0-16985 GCA_030522625.1 Copidosoma aretas | reverse complement strand
CCGATGTGGGAAAAAAATGAGTCTAACACGAAATATTTCATTTCAGAAATGAGTTGCAATTAAATTTTTCTCATTTTTGTAATAAAATAATTCGACTTTTCCACGTTGTTTTCCCACATAGGAAACCCATGTGGTGTTTGTCTCAAATCCCTACATGGGTTTCCTATGTGATTTCTAGTATGGGAAACTCATGTGGGAATCCTATGTGGTTTTTTTCAAGCGAGAGGCGTTCCAACTGTAAAGTATAGTTTTGACATTTTTGAATTTTACGAGATGTATGATTTAGTAGGGCCAAGTGATCCATTCTTCGACATTTGGATTTGATCACTTTATATAGTAGTGCGAACAAGCATATCGACCAATTTTTAACTAGAAATATAACATCGTGAATATAGAAAGTTTGTCCCGGTAAAATAAGAGGTCATTACCGCAATGCCCCTTATCTCGAAGATATTTTAAATCATTGATTGGGTGAATATAGCGTACGAAGGCATCTGGTGTGCAAATGTACCGAACTAAATTTTGTTAAAAAATTCCGATTTGGGTCTTCAGAATGACCAAAAAAGTACCATTACAAACCCGTCATTAACATAATACTTTTGTAAAGATTTTAAAAAATCTCATTTAAATTAACATGGGTTTTATAAAAATGACAATAGAGCTAGCCAGCGCTTTAGAGGGACAAAAATAGTAGAATAGTGACTTATCTTTCACAGAAATAGTGACTTAATAGTGACTTTTTCCCAACCAATTTAGGAACTATGGAGAAAGCTGGTCCTATTTTCTTTGACATTTCAGAGCTCAACTGCAGAATTTCAATGACAAATTTTTAGGATATGTAAAGTAATTAAAAGAGAAGATGAATGCTACATCAACGGGATAAGAGACTATTTATTAAGATTAAAGTAAATTGTTCTTTGAACATTACGGCCAGTACTCTGATCTCAAAAAAATAAACTAAAATTTTTTGTCTTTAGCTTTGAAAAATATCACAATTTAAAGTCATAAATTCTAAAAATTAAGGAATCTCATACGTTACAAAAGGCCATGATATACAATAAATAATAAAATTTCCTGATAAGATTTGATAACAGATTGTATAATACAAAATAAAGATACTTGATACATCGAAAAAAAAAATTATATCACATAACTGTATGCTGACAACTTCCTAAAAAGTCACTTGAAACACAGACTTTTTGGTTTTTGTTTAATTTTAATTTTTCGAAGCTTATTTTGTTCCTTAAATGATTGCAAACAACTTTACCGATTTGAATTTTCAAATCTTTTAGGAACACTTTTTTTGAACACTTATTATTTTGAAAAATTAAGATCGTTAAAGCTGTCGACAATAGTTCAAAGAAAAAAATGCCTTTTAAAAAATTAAAATCGAATCAAAAACAAAAGTCTTTATGTTTTAACTGACTTTTTAGAAAATTCACAGTACAGACTCATGTTATACTGCAATTTAAATAAAATGATATTTTTCCAAAATATCAACTACCCTCATTTAGTATTAGGTTATCTATTTGTTCTCAAATGTCATTGTCACATAAAACTAGCAGGGAGTTCCCAACAGGGAGATAGTAAAATTTTATTTTTTTGGCCTATAAATCTAGCTTTCAATGAGGAGTTCATTGCTCTGAATTACCTGCATGAGAAATTTGTTATATTTTTGAATGGATCCAAAAAAATTTTAGAAGAGAGATTTCAGTTAAAAAGATCACTCAAACTAGGCATATTCTGGGTAAACAGACTTTTCACAATGAAAAGGATTACAAAAAAGTTCCATGGCTAAATTTAGCGTAAACTTTTGAGTGTTACCATGGAATGTGTATTATAAAAATAATTTTGTTTATAAATTAGTGAATTTTTTGATGGCACTGATTCCAAAGGAACTCTTAAAAAGGGCTAGAAATAATTTTTGCTAATTTTTTGCGTATAAAAAGAATTCTAGACATGTTGATTCTCAATAAATTTGAAAACTTATTCAGAACATGATGGAGAATCATTTAAAATCATTTTTAGGGATTGAACAGGGCTAAAATTTTAATTAGACTATGCCTAAGCCTACTTTTAAGACGCAATAGGAGTGATTTTCGCTGGTTTTTTACGTACAAAAAATTCTAGATATATCTTAATTCTCTATAAATTTAAAATTCATTCAGAATAGGATAGATAATCATTTAGAATCATTTTTAAAGATTGAACAAGGCTAAATTTTTAGTCAGCGAATGTGTGAAATAAATATGTACAAAAATAAATATTAATGTAAATAAGATAAAAATATTTCAACAATTCCTGCTTGCACGAATATAAAAATGTAATACTATAGCAACTCACTAAATACATTAGCTAGATCTCAGAGTTGGTATTCTTATCTATTTTTATGCTACTTATATAATTTATGAACAAACTTTTTCTTTGTATAAAAAAAACAATACTTTTACTTATAAAGTCTAAACAATTAGCCCCTTATGTCACGGTTAATGGTGAGGTAAGAATGTTTATATACATATATATTTATTATGAGTATTACATCTTTTACTAACGAAATTAAAAAATTTACAGACTATAATACGGCGAGAATTTTTATAAAATTCCATGTTATAATAAATTTTCCACAGATTCGGATACAATTTTGCTTTGTTAGTCTGAACATAAAAAAAGTGTCTAATTGTTACTGATGTGAGCAATAAGTCCCATAGGTTCTATCTATTAGAATAAACAATTATTTTTTTACAGAAAAAAGCGTAGAACTCCACTTTGTCAAGAGTCGGTTTTGACATAGTCTAATTAGAAATTCAGTTCAGTTCAATCCTTAAAAAGGTTTTTAAATGAGTTTCTATCATATTCTTAATAAGTTTTCAAATTTATAAAGAATCAACATCTCTAGAATTTTTTTTATACTTAAGAAACAAGCGAAAATCCCTCTTAGTGAGGTTTAAAAGTAGGCTTATCCCTAGTCTAATTAAAAATTCAACCCTGTTAAATCCTTAAAAAGGAGTCTAAATGATTCACATTTTTTAGATGACGTGCAGGGTGGTCACTAAAATAGTACCTGTAATGATTGCAGATCGGAAACTATTTTGCATCTGTTTCGAATGTTAGACTTTTAAAATCCGAAAATTTTGGATGCAAATGGTGCGAATTTCCCCGAAATTACACATTTGTATGATGTTTCAATCGATTGGAAAATTAAATATGTAGGTTTTCGTTAAATTACCCGCATTCAAATAATATTTCAATTCTGCAAAGGAAATATGAAAATATAGGGTACATGTACCCAAATATAAACATATAAATATATTAGCAAATACACATCAACCAATCGTTTCTCAATTTATTTCACAAAGCTTGCAAAGAAAAATTTCCAGAAGTCTAGCCACCAGTCCAGCTCGTAAAAACTGAACTTTAAAGAGATTTTTTTTCCACCAAATTTTTTTTTTTTAGTGATATCATACAAAAAAAACGCGGGGACCTGCAGCAGTTGTATTCCGCAGATTCCGCTCCTGGCAGCCGAGCCGAGCGGACGGTTGAGCTCTGCTTTGCGTGAGCGAGCTCCGTCCTACACCCACCTCGGCCCGGCATGCCGTGGGACCGGAATCAAACGTTCGTTTTTTGTGTGATATCTTACATTTAATAAAAGGGAAAAAGTAAACAAGTTTTGTTTCAAAGACGAACATTTGATTTTGTGAAATGAAAGGTAAAAGGAGTAGATAGTTCCTTATTTAATTTGCGAGAGAATATAAGAGGGAATACGCTTGTGGGAAGGAGGCAGAAAGGAAGATGCGACGATCTATATACCCTACTTGTAAAAATATAATCTGTGCGACTAAAAGCGTTTCTATGTACATTGTCTAACAACAGTGTTTGACTTGTTTAAATGGTTGACGTTGGTGACGGAGTTTGATCTGAACTGTCTGAACATTGTAATGGCGAATTTAACAAGAACCTAAACGAGCATTGAAAGAGCAGTAAAGATTGAGATTTGGCTGAACTCGGCGCAGTTTACGTGCTGAGATTGCCACACACTAAAAAATAATAAAAATAAATAAAAGTGCAGCAGTTTATAACAACCAGGCTAGAAGTGACAGTGAAGGTTGAGAAAGCACATGTGGTCAAGAAAAGAGATGACAAGTACGACAGCATCGTGGTATCAACGCTTCAGAAAGATACAAAAAGGGAAGTGATGAAAAAGATAAACTTGCTACCGCAGGGTGTTTTCATAGACAATGACATGACGATAAAAGAAAAAGAAGTACAGACAAAGACAGTGGGGATAACGAAGGACGAGAGAAGCAAAGGTAAACAGACAAGAGTAGGATACACAAAATTTTAGGTGGACTTAAGGTATGGTGGAAGTGGAACGAAAGAAGCGGGAGATTCGAAGAGCAAAAGCAACGCCCAAGGTCAGATAGAGTAAGCGAGACAGAAGAAGAATATAGATAAGATTGTGAACCACGGGATGGTATGGATTGGATAGAAAGGATGTTTGACACTAAATTTGAAAGAATAGCAGAGAAGTGTAAGAAACTTGAGAATGGGTGGAGTAAAAAGGAAGAGAAAGACAAGACTACGAGATGAAGTACAGTATCAAACTATCGAGTAAAATGAGAGTTTGTGTAAGTGCTACACACGAAAAGGAAAAGTGCGAGGATAAGTAATAACGTGAAGTATTGGGCAAGGGACTCAAGGCTTTAAAGAGGGAAGGAGATTAAGGACATTGAAGTAGAGAGACAATAAGAAATGAAGTGTCATACGTGTAGTTAAGATGAATTTAAAGTGAGGATGGAGTTTGGAAGAGAAGTCTTCTATTATTGAATTTAAAGTCCTTGCTGAAATGTATATTTTATATCGTGTAAATTATTTGTGTGTACAAAGTTGGTAAAGTTATAATATAAGGAAAGGTATATGCTATTGATTAAATTAAATTAATCTTGAAGCTGTATACTTTTATTTTTGTATTGTTTTGCAGAAGGGATAAGGTGGCAAGACTGTAAACCTGAACCCCTTACAGACACAGAAATGGATGAAAAATTTAGAAAGGGAGAGACAGATGCATATATCTAATCAGAGTCACACATTCTTACAGGCAAACATGTAAAAACAGAAGATAGCCAAGCAAATTGATATATAAAGACTCGGAGACAAATATGACGATGTAGTGATCAGCGGATCAATACATTTTTAAAGAAAAAAATGTATACGTGTCAAATACCAGAATACATGAGATATGATCAGAAAAATTCAGTGTTATTCGCTCTGTGCACAAACGGCGAAAATTGGAACTTCGGTACCCAATCCCCATTTAAAATACGTGTATTCGCCCGACACTAGCGCCAAACACCGGATTTGCGTGGCTAAATAGAGGGGTTTTTAAGCGATTAGTGTTCAAACGACGTTTTTAGTGCAAATCTCTGGACAAAATGTTTGCAGTGGAAACTTGTACGTATTGAATGATAATTGATGAGAACGCGGTATTAATGTAATCCACAATGCCTGTAGTTTACAATGCATATGCGGGCATTTGGCAAAATGGATTTATTTTTCCGTGAGATGAGCGTTTGTGAGCGAAATTTAATTTGGGACATGGTTCGGAACAGACATTTCGGCTCTTATTTCGCGATTTTCGTCCTGAAGAAGGTAATGAATCGGATCGAGGCTACATTTAAAAGAAAGGTTGCAACATTTTACATATAAGACCACTTTTTCATATCTCGATTTCATTAGTACACGGGTGTACGAGCCTCGGACGCCATCTGAGCAAGTTACGAGAGAATCATCCGTATACATATATTTACATTAATTTGTATTATGTGAATTTTTATACACCCTGTACTAGGTGATGTTAGGTCAGTATAAATTGAACAGAGACAAGTGATTAAGGTATTTCTAGATTTTTTCTTGACCACATATGTGTTAAAATAATAATAATAATAATAATAATAATAATAATAAATATTAGATATACCTTTCCGAAGAAATCGACTCTGTGATCAATCGAGCCTCCACTGCATCCCGTGAAACGAAATACCTGTCCTTGGCGAGTCTCTGAAAAATTCTAACAATTTTAGGTTTACGAAGAACAACGTTTACCATTTTTGCAATGGCGTTGAAAACAATCAATATCAGATATATGTTTTCAATGAAATCTCTAACAGATTTCTCAGACAAAATATTGTCTACAATAATGGTCACTGCGAAAAAAATTACGCTGATGAAGCATAGTAACGTGTAAATGTCGTAACAGAGACTCAAGAATTTGTTCTCCGAGAGACTAGTCGATTTCCAAAACCCAGCGATTTGCAATCCTATTATGGGTAGTGGGAAAATTTTTTTCTCTCCTCCCAATAGTCTTTTATGATTAATGACGTTGTCTTTGGAATCTTTGACGTTGCTCATATTTTTGTCTTACGTACATGAAACTGATTATCCGAAATTTTTGTTCTTCACAGAAGTAAATTGGGTTCAAAGCAAATGTATGTTATAGAGTTGTTTTCTGCTCAAGTGATCGTGTAAAACTAAGTAATAGATACTACAAACGTACTTACGTCTTTGAAGCCCTACGTTCATCCCTGAATTTAACATAGAGTCTTTAAATCAAATTATCGCAGGGAATTCTTTCGAGCACTTCCCTCTAATAAGTAAACTTGAAATATTTAATACCGTGACATGGACATCTCCGGCATAATATGCGTACCTGCATGCATCGATCGATTCTTCTGCTTGGAGAGAGTAAAAGACGGTTCTTGATATAATTCCAAAGCTTCTGTTGTCAAAGAAAAACTTAGTTCAAAGCAAATTTTTTCCCCTCTACAGGGCAACTGTTAATTAATACACGGATCAAAGAGGGTGAAATTACAGGCTGAAAAAATGCCGACTGTCGCTCAATTTTTTTTCTCTTGTGTTCAGTTTCGCTGCATACAGAGTACTTTTAAAACACACTGCATTGTGTACGCGATGCAAGTGGGTACGTAGTTTTTCTGTATCATTTACATTAGAGTGCATCTGGTGATTGAAGAAGGCTAATGGATTTTTAACTTTTTTGTCAAGTCCAATAAATTTTTAAGAAGTTTCACGACAAGCGTGCAGATCTACTGAAGTGTACAATTACAATCTTTCGGAAAGTATTTTTAATTACTTGTTTTTGTGAGAATCAAAATAAGCTTACTATTACCATATTTATCATTATCATCACCATCATCATCAGTTGTCAGATTATAATTTTTCAAATAATTTAGATATGAACATATAAAAATATTTCACATTTCTTGCGATATTTTAACACTTTGTAAGGTTAAACATTATCGGTCTCCACAATTTTATGACTCGATCTTTGTAACACAGTAAATGCCGAATATGACAACTTCAAAATCTACAAAGACGTAATACAATTTAATTGTAAATTATTATTTTGGGATGAAACAGCAAAAAATATATCAACCAACTTTTACAAACGATTCGGGTGAAAGTTTGACGACTGCATTAGCGAAGGGCTCGATTTTGTAAGACATTATTAGCATCATAAAGAGCAACAGTCTTTTCGTTTTGATTTGTAAAATGAACCAATCCATGTCAGCAAGTACGTCGATAAGTGCAAAGTTCTGGTTAGAAAAATAATTTATTTGAATTATATGGTAAGTATCTTTGTATATATAAAGATGCTAAAAGCAAGAGTCTCTGTCAATCACTTACACTAACACATAATTTGTAACCATACCAGCAGTAAAAAAAATTTTGAGCGAGCACGCAGCAAAGATAACTAAACACTGCCATGAAATCTGGACTGAAAAGTTCTTGTGTGGATAAATAGTATATGTTTGTACATATAACCATGATACTTGATACCATTTGGATTGTAACAACATCTTTGTATACGTTGTTCAATTGATCAATCAATCTAAGATTTCAAAGTTTGATTGATAAATAATTTATGTTAAAAAAATACATATACATGTATATATTTATGTACCAACCAGGGGCGGCGATAGTGGTTGAGCATTCTATAATTCGAATTTTTTCAAGTAAAGAATTTTACACCTTGGATTGCCGAAAGAAAAGTAAATATATTAAGCCTTAGATACTTGAATATAATAACCCTATAGCTTTTCCGGTGAACTATTTTACACGAATCTGTAGTACTAGCACACTTGAAAAAAATTAATAGCAGCTGGGTGTGACGATTAATTTTATTGATTCCTGAAATTTATTAGTATAACTGGGATCATGAATATTTTTATAATAATTTGCATGATGTTTGTATAGTATTATATTTATTTTTGAAATAAACGATCCTGAAATTCTAGTATAATAATCATAACGACTATTTATAATAACTTTAAAAAGATTCATCGGTGATAACTATACTTCAAATAAGTTATTCATTAACTATTTAATCAAAATAAAAATCAATTTTAATAAAAACTATGATTACGATGTTGAATTCAAAGACGACGTTTTTTCTAAATTATTATTATTTCTTTTTTTACATATATATCATTTTTCTACCCGTACACCAACTTGTGTTGATATTTACGGGCACCCTGGTGTGGAGGGTGTTGATCCTAATCCCAGCTATAACCTTTTTTACCCTAGTCCCCGTCGGTATCCATAATCTCTATATAATTTATATAATCCCTGCCTGTCCTATCTCTCCCCCCCCCCCCTCTTTCCACCCTTGGATCTCACACTTCTCCAAATAGTCCCGCACCGACCCAAGGTGCCCACGGCGCCTACCTCTAAAGGTCGCCCAGTGATGCAGAAATAGACTTAACACAGCGGCTTATTATGGGGACCATTCTATCCTGCACCATGTCACTGCAGCCTTAGCCAACTGAGCTACGTCTGATCTTTCGTTTTTTCCTAAATTGCATTGCATAAAAAGTTAATGACTAATTAGCTTGATCCCCGGGTAATAGGGCTTATAACCCTTGGGTTATGAAATTATAAAAGGGGAGAGTACCGACTGCGCCCATCGGATAAAAAAAAGTACATAAGCATTGCGCCCGCTAATGGCTAAATTTGATGTCCGATTGCGCCCGACGATTAAGAGGCATGATTGTTTACTTTATTAAGAGTACAGTATCTTCTGTAGTCTAGCTCATAAAAGAAGGTCTACGTATACGATTTTGTATTTATTTTTGAATGATGGAAACAGCTAACATCCCTAGTATTGGAGACTAATAGAAACCAATAAAAAATTTCATCAAAACCAATAAGAATTTTCTCTTGGTTTTTTATCGGTTTTTGCACCCGTAAAATCGGATAAAAAGCTGACCAGTTCTGAAATGGATTTTTCAAGTGGTTTTTTTCATCCAGGATGGGATGAACATAAATAAATCAATAACGTAAGGCTCTACCATCCTGATGGCAACACCAAAACTGGGGAACTAAATTGTTTTACCTGGAATTTTAATAAAAATCAAAGTAACTTTTTTTTTATTTTTAACAAAAATACTTTAGGCCCCCAGTTTTAATGTTGCCATCCGGATGGTAGAGACAAATCATGTTAATTTATTTATGTTCAATCCCATCCTGGTTAAAAAAAACCACCTGGAAAATCCATTTTAGAACTGATAAGCTTTTTATCCGGTTTTACGGGTGCAAAAACCGATAAGAAACCAAGAGAAAATTCTTATTGGTTTTGATTAAATTTTTTATTGGTTTTTATTGGTCTCCAATACCAGGGCTATCGAATATTTATATACAAATAGAGCGCGAAGGATACACGGGCATTTGTAAAATTGACATAAATAGAATAAAAATACAAGTTTATATCGTACTAATAGTAACTATAGCATATCGAGTTTCAACAGCGAGTTGTCAGTTGTGCACCTGTACTAAAACTTATAACACATACCATGAATCATATTGTTAGTGAACAAGGACTAGATTTTGTCAAGAAGAAATTTTCATTGCGATACAAACAGACTTTCAAAATATGATACCAATGACTAGCTCAGTTTACTTAAATAATAAAGCACGCTCACAATCACTTATTTTGAAATAGAGTAACAATGAAATTTCTTTGCACAAAGTTGTTAACAACTTAACACTGCTTCTTCATACTGCAAACTTTAATTCGTTGCACGAAATAGTTTTTATTAATATAACTCTGAATGTATGATATGGCTTCATGAATTAGTTTTTATTAATTTTACTCTGACTTTATGATATGTATCATAATTATATTAATCAATTAATGAAGATTATGTTGAAAATCAAACTGATATTTATTATACGATACTCCATCCTAATCCTTGGGCGCAATCGGACATTTGAAACGAGCGCAATGGGACATTTTTGGATGGGATTACCTTAATGGCCGGGCGCAACTCGTAAGTAGTTAGCCGGATAGAGGAAAATCTCTTTTTTTACACATTTCCGTTCTGAAATGTGACAGTTATTATTTAATTTTTTTTTTTTTTTCGCTTATTATTTAGAACAAACGACCTCACGCTGCCCCTGAAGTGTACACAATAATAAGCTCACGCAAAAATACTCTGATGATCCCTTATGCACTGGACAAGATAAATCTTCTCGTAAAGCATGATGTCATCGTCCTTATACTCCCTAGCTGTGATGAATGTTGGTAATTTTTCAATTCTATGACTCACAATCTTTAAATATGCACATATGCGATCCATGAAATTGCAAATTAGGATGTCGTGAGCCATGTGCATCAAGTTGATCATGACAAAACCAAAGGACTGATACAAGTACGACACCATGAAGCAAAGTTGCTGCTGCATGTCGCACAGCGGATACGAATCGACCATCAATTTACGCTCCGGGTTGTCGTTCAGGATCGGACTGAGCATCCTCATCAAAGCGTTTGCCCCGATCATCAGTAGGCAAAAAAGTACTAAGCATCTAGACAAAAATCAGCTGCGTTTCAGTATCATTTTATAATGGATATATGTGCATTAGAATACACGCACCCACGTACCTTTCCGCATATTTGGACTTGTTGAGAATCATAATTTCCTTTTCATCCTTCAAGTCACTCCATCTATCTTCCACGAACATTTTCAGCAGGCGAACAACACTCGCTCTTCTGATGATCAAGTTGATAGCTTTTGGAATACAGTTCAGGGAAGATATGACCAGGTAAATATTCTGTAGCAGCAAAACTTTTACATCCCCATCGGAAAATGCACAGTACATCAAGTCGAAAATAATGAGAGCCAATACGCTCGAGAGTGAAAAAATCGTGTAAACTCGATAGACCATGAAACAATGATATTTTATCGACAGAGGGGCCCATAAGCCGGATATTTTCAGCAGGAAAAATGGTATTGGAAAACTTGCGTCCAACATTGTATTTTCCCGAGATGCAGTAATACTGCAGGCACGTAATTATTAGACGAGTGGAGACATTTTTTCCTCGATACGAAACTAACGATCGGTGTTCTATTAAAAGTACGTTGCAGAAAAATGTCTCTCGTTGTCGTCGCCGATAACGACCTTTTTTTCCAATCAATAATGCACGATCAGCTTTCGCATCGGAGGATAATTGTCGTCCGATAATCGTCTCGGGGTTCGATGTACGGATATTCTTAAAGACTTTAATTTCGCCATGGAAACGTGCGGAAAACATTGTATGCGTCAATCTTGTAAGTAATAGCCCTTATTACGGGCAGTAAGTGGTGTTCTTGTACGTCAAAATAGTCGTATCTATACTTATACTGTGTAAAGGCAGTTTATTCAGTAGCAAGACGCTGGTTGCTGATGAAATATCATATTATGAAAACGTTTCTCCCTTGAAAAAATTTTTGAATACATTGCACAAAAAATTTTAAAAATATTATGTGTTTTTTAAATAACGTATTATTTGATCTTTGGATCAAACTGAATGAGGATGACCAAGTACGTCGTTACAGCACCGGCCAGCTGGAAAAAGGGTATTTAGTATCATCAAACTCATAAACGTCGTTAATTCAAACTAATGGTGCAAAACCTTTTTCTTACAGACTGAAGTAGCGTCGAGTCCAGCGAGAACAATCCGGCGGCCGTAAAAACAACGTTATGATGGAGTATCTGCATTGAAAATATTCGGACCTACGGGCATATATTATATACATATACACGTGCGTGCGATCAATCAAACTTCAACTTGGAAAGAAATGGAAACAAATTGTGACGGCCGACAAAAAGAAAAACACCACCCGTTTACCATTTCGTCGAGAGGTTTGTCATCCATGCAGATTTTCTTCAGAGATATTTGGTGCAGTATCTTCACCGTGCCGGCTATCTGGCGAATCGGGATTTTTCACACAAGTCGTCGGTTATCATGATTAAATTCATATTACAACACGCGAGATGCCAACCTGATTACTCGTCCAGTTGCAACTCAAGACAATGACGAGCACTACGAGCACGCAGACAACCAGTGGCGCCAGATAAGGCAGCATCATGAAAAATCCATCTTCCGCTCTCGTCTTCAGCACGGTAAACACGTAGTACAGCATGGCTGTCGACAGTACGAACGCTTGCACCACAGTGGTCACCTTCGGCAAGATAATTATGCACAAGATAAACACACGCATTCGTCAATTCGAACTTTGATTCATCCTCCGATGTATGTATATGTATACCCACAATGGTCAGAACGAACACGTCGTTGAACGTTTTCGCGAGCCCACACAGTCGCGCGTGAATTTTCGCCGACGCGTGAACGATCTCGACTGGTTTTTTGTTGTTGACCAGTCTCACCTGAAATCGATATACGATGGCCGATCGGCTAAAATATCTGCAAGTCAGATGAGAGCGTCGCGTCATGCATGACTAATCGACTATACATAGTACCTGCGGATTCTCAGTGTAGCAGTCGATCAGGTTTATAAGGCTCGCGTTGAGAGCTCGCAGTCGGAAGCCCACGTTTCCTACGAGGAACGAAAACAGGGTGATGTTGGCCATCTGCAAGAGGATCATGGAATTCCCGAATAACCTGATCGACGTTGGGATGGGTCTGCGGGACGTTAGAATTGCTGTTTTACGTTGATGTACATGTATAGACGTTGAAATAGTGGGCGTGGAAAAAATATAAAACGGTCGCGTGATGATTCTTACAGGTGGACGAAGAGCAAGAATTCCGAGTTTATCAGTAGGAATATGCACGATAGGAAAGCAATCAAGTACAGCGGGACTGTTCTGACGGCCGATTTGTAGTTGAAATGGTACCCGAGACCCTTCAACTGTTCGTCCACGAGATGGAGATTGTTGATCGAACGTAAGATCTGCAATGAAGAGTTTTCTTTTTCAATCTACGAACAAATTTGCCAAAACAATTACGCATATATATACCTTTTTGCTGTGAAAAATTTTCAAAATTGTGGAATCGAGGACGAAAATCATATTGGTAAATTGTCTAACGCCCAAGGTCATTACGGCTAATGAATCGCTTTCGAGACTGAAAAAAGGTTGAACGATGGATAATATGCAATTCATTGATGTATTGCGCGAAATTACCCGAAAACTTACTCATAATTTTCTATCACTATGTAGGTGTAGGTGCTGAAGAATTTCGTACTGATGATGAAACATAAGACGTTGAACGTAACTGCGATCGGACTGAGGGCATATTTTCTAACGTCATCGTATTCTCGGATAACGTAAGGGTAACAGCCCAATATTCTGTACAGCCAGATGACCGATTCGAACACGGTGTACAGGTCGCAATGCATTTATGCCACTTTGAAAACCCCAACTTTTTTCCAAACGTTATTCTCATGCGGACTAAAAAGGCTTACGCGCGGTAGAGCTCTCTCGTGTGGAAACACTAATGGATTAAAAAAGCTATTCAATTCATAAATGTCACTGAGCATCACGATCGAGTAATAAATTTGCATTTCGTGAAATATCGTTTCAATCTTCGGCGAGTGCATCATTTCCTAGAATAATACAAAAGGGAGATAAAAAATTGTTCGCTACAAGTGGAAAGATAATGAAAATCAATATTTGCGCGTGTTATATTGTGAAACCTGATGCGAAGCCTACTCTGTTTGCCCGGCACTTTTTGCATTAGATTTTTATTTGTGATTCTTCGAGATAACAAACGGGAAACAAATTCTTATCAAAAGATTGCCAACAACAGGTAAATACTTGAATACTTTTTTTTTTAATTGTTGTCACATTGAAAAATTGTGTACAGGATATTTTTATAAAAATATACAAGTACCGAACGGAAGTACTTAATAGACACATATCGATCGCACATTTTTTATTATTATATTATTTTGACGTGTTATTTAAATGTACTGCAAGTTCAATTTCTATTTAAGGACGTTCATCACAAGTTGAATTTTCTGATAGATTTTGCTGAAAATTTCAATAAACATTGGTAACGACTTTAGAATGTCTCATGCAAAATTGCATATCATTTCACCACACCGTTTTTAAGATAATAAATAGTAAAAAAATGACAAATTAACATTTAACCTTATGGAGGCTTTACAAGAAAATCGACTTTATAGGAAAATGGTCTGTACAATTCGGACAATTTTTTTTTGCATGACGCAATACACCATACAAGAAAGATGATGTTTGATTGTCAGAGGGATCCGCTAGTTACTTTTGCAATGAAATAAAAGAAACAATGCCAGACGCATGTATAATATACACGTATACCAATGCATGCAAAACTGTTGACGGCGCTGCCGCATGCTCGCTCCCCCCTCCCTGCACTATCTACATTTCCCCTCTGACTGCTTAATGAACGTCCTTAATGCACGAGATTTACTGAAAACGTTTGTTATTTTTTCGTTTCTACTGATAATTATTTCCACAAACGCGACACATTACTCTTTGGAGTAAAAAAATTTTTCGATGAAAAAAGTGTGTTCTAATAGTTATTCAAATAGTTGAAAATACATCGCATTTTCTCTACCGAATCGTTGCGCCATTTTTATTGTTCATCGGATATTTTCGAAAAAAAAAGATTCAAATCAAAATCCGAGTATGCGACAAGTGTATAATAGTAGTTTTCGTCACAAAAGTGCGATCGCCTCCAGGGCGATTTTGCGGCCCGAGGGTCCTGCGCAGGTAGCCCTGGTTGGATCGCACTTGAGTGGCGGACACTGTTTTTCCTACCGAGGGCGCACCAGCCTCTCAAAAACGCCCGAAGTAGGAAAAAGTATTTTTCATCACTCTAACCTAAAAATCGCACCTTCGCCGCTTCTTTTCGGCTCTCGTGATGAAAAATATAGTACCGACCTGGTACTAGGGACATTTTCTTGCCTTCCTCGAAGTTGTTTGCCCGAGCGAAGCGAGTCCCTTACGTCCCTAGCACCAGGGTGGTAATATACTATTCCATCGGTACAACCGAAGCCAAGTCGAGAAAATGAACGACGCGCCGATCGGCTAATCTCGCGGCTGTACGGCCAGCCAGAACCCGCCCTTCGGCTTGATGACGAAGCCATCCATGCTGTAGTCGAAGGGCACGCGGGTCTTGGAGTTGGGCACGAGATTGTACTTGGCCAGCAGAAAGAAGAACAGCACCTTCGTCTCCATGATGGCGAACCTATTGCCTATGCAGGCTCTCGGCCCTATTCCGAAGCCCAAATTGGTCACGTCGTTGATCGTGACCTTCTTACGGTAGTATCTCTCCGGATCGAACTTCTCGGGGTCCTCGTAGTACTGCGGATCCATGTGTATCCCGGCCGCGGGTATCCAGATGTTCATGCCCGGCTCGACGAGGAAGGGCCGGCCACCGGGCACCGCGGGCGGCAGCTCGAACGCCTTCACGCATAGCCTGTCCAGCATCGAGCCCTGGCTGTGCCGGCGCATCGACTCGTTGAAGACGGCGTCGAGGTACGGCATCGCGTTCACGTCCTCGTACTTGGGCTGGCCGCCCGTGCGCTCCATCACCTCGTCTATCTCGGCCTGGAGTTTTTTCTGGATCCCGGGACAGATGGTCAGTTCGTGGGCTATGATGCACATCTGGGTCGAGGAGGTGTCGAAGCCCCCGAAGAAGAAGATGAACGCCTGGGCGGTTATGTTCGTTATGTCGAGCTTCATGTGCTTCCCGGTCGTCTTGCCCCGGGCGTCCATCATCAGCTGGAGCATGTCCGGCCTCCTGATGCCCTTGGCGTCCCGGGTGCTGATGGTCTCGCTGATGATGGCCTCGAAGAACTTGGCGATCCGCTCTTTCACGAACCTTATGCGCAGGGCCTTCATCAGGCCGGGAAAAGCTCGCGCGAGGAAGAACTTGAGGGACTGCAGGCCCTCGAGGTTCGTCGCCTCCTTGCCGAGGACGTAAAAGTCGTTGGTTTGCGCGAGAGTGTCCAGCTCGATTCCGAACGCTGCGCTGGCTGAGGAATCGAGATTGAAAAAAACAAACAAACAAACAAACAAACAAACAAACAAACAAACAAAATTTATTGTTCAACATTTTGGTGCGTGGAAAAAAAAAAAAGAAAAACAATACAGCTCGGCCAGAAATACGGCCAAAAAAGAAAATAATTTTCACCGACGACGTCGTTCGTGTACTTGGTGAAAAGATCTTTCGTCCCGATCATCCCCAAAAAGTCTGCGGGCTGCTTGGCGAGGTGGGCGTTGAAGTTGCGGGCGCACTGGACGATCAGCTCGAACATTTGCTTCATCCTGCGTGTCAAACATCGACGCGTTTACTTTGAATGCACGCTGAAGCGATCGTACGATTGGAGATCGAAGGAAATATAACTGCGCGTGATTATATCGAGGACGTTGAACCGCGGGTTGTACAGGTACGCATGGAAAATCGAAGCTACGCTTTTAGATAACTTAAAGTCAAAGATTGAGAATTTCCCCATGTCAGTTGCGTGAAAATCTATTTGTTAACCCACATCAAATTAGACCAAACGAGTGTCCGAATCAACGCTCCACTGCATCGGCGAATGTTTGTCAACCCTACACGGAGAGAAAATTCTACCGATTTTTACATGACAACTCGTCTAAGAAATATACTTGTACCGTTTCACTGAATAAGTTAGAGTCACCACCGG
>JAPYYV010006272.1:0-14479 GCA_030522625.1 Copidosoma aretas | reverse complement strand
CTTCCCCGCACACTTTTTCTCTTTGAAGTTAAGTATATGCTGTACTAGCGCTGCACTTATTTTGCACTAAATATTTATTAACAATAAGCAATTTAGGCCCATTTAAATTACTTTTCGGCAGCACCTAGGTCTTATGTGTAGTCATGCCAAATTTCAAAGCATTTTTATTGTAATTGATCGAGATATGACGATTTGTGTTTGGAAAACGTATTGAAATAAAATCTTACAAATTTTCAGTATCTATTTTTTATCATAAAAAGTAACGGTTTTATGGAAAAATTGTAAATAGAAAAAAGATAAGGATTTTCAATCTCTGTAGGGCAGTATTTTTTTAAGTCAATATTCGTAAATTTAGAAAATTCTCTGTTTGGACAATACTTTTGCGTGATTTTCAACTTATGTGCCCTTTTAGTTTCCGGCCCCTCAATTGTAGTCGTCATGAACAGAAGAATAAAGAATTTTCGCATTATCCTGATTTTTGTTTACTATTATTACACAATTACGATATGTTATAGCAATTGCTCCTAAATTGAAAACCCTACTCCGAAAATATAAGCATTTACAACGGGACTACGATAAGTTACTTTTGAAGTTCGTCAGGCGGCGAGCTGAGAAGATTCGTGAAAAGACCTTCAAGAAAGCAAGACGAGAGAGGCGACTTTATAATTTGAGTCATCCCAATTCGATTTCTTCGGGGAGTCCATATCTTATGGATATGAAAAAATTTAAGAATCTCATTGATGATGATGTTACCAATGAAAGCATCGAAATTCAAAAGGGTCTCCAGAATTTGTCCATAGATGAACGTTCTGCAGCCTCCACGGAACTTCAAAAAATAATCGATTAGGAACCAGAGAATTTTGTTATACCTACTTATCACTGAAGTTATATCTCTACATATTTTTTTTTTGTCATCACTTTATTGTCTTCCGTTCACAAATAACTGTCTACCCTTATAAATTCATTTTTTACTTTCATTTTTCTTGTATGTCGCATAGATTGGAATGAGTCGGACTTGGGGTTTTAAGCGGGAGCGCGATTTGGAAGTCCTCCGAGACATGAAAAGACGTCTCGAAATCATGATTTTGGAGGAAGAACAACGACCAAGGGAGAAAAGGCGTTATCGGGCGGCTTTTCGTCTGGGTACTCAAGGACGACTACCAACCCCCTACAGTCTTGGAGTGATTCATCTTAAATCACCCAGTTCTTCGGTCAAAGCGGCAACACAAACCAATAAAGTTGCCACACAGACGGACCTGGGGTGTTCTGTAGAAACTCAGACTTAGATGCATTTTTATAACCCACGCGCTGCCAAGTATTCACCTCAGTCACCTAGTCACTCTAATGTTTCGAGTATGAGTATATCTGTTCGTTCCGATGGAGAAGAACCTATATTAGATTTTAAGGCTTCTCATACTTGGTCCGATACTGAAACGATTTATCTTGATAAGATTTCTAATTGTGATATTTAATAATAGTTCCTTAATATAAATTTTAATTAAAGCACGAGCATTCAATGAAAATTTAGGGGGCTATAGAACGTATTCTTCATTTATTTCATTTGTTCGATAAAATTTTCCATCGGGACATAGTTTTGTCATATGTAAGAGGGAGTGAGAGAAGGTTTATCATGAGAAGGAACAGCGTAATTGGCGTGTTTACGCGAAGGAGCCCGATGAGCCGTTTCGGCGGCGCGAGGCCGAAGGGCAGGGGAACCAAGGTTTGGTGTAAACGCAGGAGTCAAGCAGGAGAGAGTTTTCGTGGTATCTACCAGCGGAAGGAACAAGAAACTTAATCGTGCGAGCGAAGTAAGTTCCTCTATAAAGGTCAAGAGAACTTAAGTGTTCTACTTTTCAAGGAAGTGCGTAAATCCACTAGTTGTTTAATGATCAACTGGAAGTGTGGCGCTGCCCTGGTTTTCTCGATCATAAGGAGATGCTTTACTTTGATTTATTTAATTGATGTATCACGAATTAAAAATCGGTTATCTATTACAAGCCTATTGAGTCAAAAATAAAGTTCTTTATAAGAAAGCGTGAATTCGTGTCTCGTGACGTATCAGTAATAACAAACTTAGTTGGTTGATCCCTGCTGCCTGTCATCTCTCTCTCTCTCTCTCTCACGTGAACGTGTTGGGAAAGTATTCTGATTTTTTTGTATTATTTACAAAATGATGATTCAATAAGTGCACGTGTTATTGCGTTAGAATTGTTGTAAAAATCGGAAGGAGTTTTAAGTATTTCAAAATAGTATCAACTGATCAAAGTATCAGGTGTGAATATCGAGAAGTAAAATTATATTTGCGTTGATTGATATTGTTATGATTTGATGGATAATTAATATAAGTTTTGAGATTATATGAATAAAATTCAGTAAAAAACATAATTTAATAAATATAAGGAGTTATTGGAAGAGTCTATTCGTGAATGATTAATGTATTAAATGAATTAACAGAATGATGCTTTATTCTTTATCAGTGATAGAAGTCGATTAGTCTGAAATTTAAATAAGCAAGATAGGAGATTTAACGCTGCTTTGATTTTGTACTTTTGCGCTCTAACGGTCTAGTGCTTCTTAGTAAATGCACCTTTGTTTTCATCATAGAGTCGTAAAAGGATTATATTGTATGGTGATTCACCCGAAAGCGAATGTGTATATATATATATGTATATAGGTTTATCCGTCCGAAAGGAGAAATTTTGTTGTGATACATGAATGTTGAAGGTAGTATATAAATTCTTACTTCGGGATAAAAATTTGAAAATTGATTTGATTGAATCAAAGGTGATTTATATACTTATTCTGTTTCTAAGATTTTTCTTGTAATAAATACTCCCAAATATTTTGCTTATACAATATTAATTCTATTTGATTAAACTTGATCCATCAATCCTCTGTCTGACCCCTAAATATTAAAATATTATTTATCTCTATTCAATTTTTAATCTTAAATACAAACCATTTCAACGAGACCTTCTACTCTAGTGCCCCCTCAAAAAAGTGGAAACTTACAAAGTATAAGCGGTTGCGAGAGAGCGACTATCTCTCTCAGCTGCGTGAGTCTGCTCGCGAGCACTGACGTGTGGCTGGAGAGCATGCGGTAGCTAGACTGACTGTATATGCGGGCTACCTCGCAGGGCAGCAACAAATTGAGGAATATGTAATTGTATGTATGTGTGCATAAGTTCTTACATTAGAAATCAAAGAAAAAGCAGAAATAAACTTATGCTATGTACAGCAAGGTATTATCCGAGAATATTCGAGAATCTATAAGAGTCTTTCTCGCTCGGCAAGTCTTTGGCTTTGAAGGTTGAAGGCATTATAAGAATAACACTGACACATTGAGCACTGAATTCTTAGAATTTAAGTAAAGGAAGTAAATGTACCAGCGATAAGAATAAAATTAGAATTACATGAAAATATATACTTTAAAGCTGGTTCAATCCTGAACAACTTAGTATGATATACGTCATTAAAGTGCAGAAAAAGGCTCTATAAGCATTAATGTTAAAGTATCAAGAATGACAAAAATATAAACACTGATAGATTGCCTCCTAGGAACCCTAGCCTCACAAAAATGTAGTGGAGTGCTTATTCGATATGAATTTAGCTATGTGATGGATACAACTACCTTAAGGACGTTTACAAACTTCGTTGCGGGGTATGCGTTCCAGGGGGAAGGGAGGAAGATTTGTAAGAGAGCAAATGTTGGTAGCATTGCCTAGCAGATATATAATATATCATGCATACAGGAGGTGTGATATATATAATACATACACAAGAAGAAAGAGAAAGGTTGTTCATGTTCAAGTAACCTCACAAATGGACGAAAAGCAAAATACACTTCGCTCCAGTGTAACCGAAACATTTACAACAATAAAGAAAGTTGATAAGTATTGTAGACTACAAAATCTCGGATTAAATAAAGTTATAGATACTATTATTGAATTCCTTAAAGGTGGAAAATAGTTATTCTAAATTAGAATTAGAATTTTTTACACAAGTTAAATGTTGATTTAGTTCTTAGACATTCAAAGACGTTATTATAGTCGATTGCTCAACGTGCCAAATAATTATTCATAAATTATTAGGAAAATGTTGTTAAATGTTACGATAATTCTTAAACAGCGACTTTTCTGTAAATACATGTATAATTTATCGAATAAATTTTTACTTTTTACTATTCATAAATTTTCTTATACTAAAAAAAATTTTTTTTATTTTTTATACTCTCATACATCTCCCAATATCCGCAAACTTTAAATCGTTAACAGTTTAACTCGTATGTGCATTTGCCGCGCTTGTAGAAGAACTTCGGATACGCATTACCAACATGAGTAAATTCGGAAACTGTAATTTGTTACTTAGCAAATAACTACGAGGTAAACAATGCTCATTTTTACAACGTTTGTTCTTTATTAGTATACCAACAATTCAAGCCCAAAAAATTAAAAATCGTATATCTAGATCAAAAGATATAAACTTTTTAAAAATTGTCACAAGAGCCTGTTAAAGCTCCAACTTTGTCATTTTATATTTGCTAAACTACGTAGTGAAAAAATCTTAAAAGTTCTAACTTTATTTTTTTATAGCGAACTAAAACATATGCAAAATTCAGCCAAATCGTATATATTTTGATGTAGCTTGTAAACGTCCTTAAGTTGAAACGCTTATCCGAGCAGGAGAGGATAATTAAAAAAAATGTCAAAAATGGTCAAAATCAGTTTTTTTATATTTACTGAAAACCTATGCATCAGACAAAATAGTGCATCAAGATAAAAAAATGCGCAATAAAAAGACGAATCGAATGGCGATCGGTCTCTTAGTTTTGTGGTAAATGCTATTTTCGGGCCATTTTTTCGAAATTCCATAACTTCCGTTCTACATAATATTAATACTTGAAACTTCAACAAATCACGTGTTTTATAAGCCTAAATATGCATACCAAATTTGAGCAAGATCAATTTTATACTCTTTGAGAAACTTTGAAAAAATTAAAAAAAGGAACCCTTCCGAAAAGTGGCCATAAACAAGTTTTGGGCCAACGTAGACCAATTTTCCAAACGTGCTTTTGTTAATCGATAGTCCCTCTACAACAACCTGCAATGCCATACCATTACACCCAACGAAAGTGTGGAAAACATTAATTTAAAGAAAAGGAGCTTCTGCTGCCCGGCGCGGGCGGTGGAGGGGCGCCAAGCTCGAAATGCCGCCATGTGGGAAATTCCGGAAATTTTTGACTAAAAATTATTTTCGAATTGTTTAAGTTTTAATAACAAGTACTGAATAATAATATAATAATGTATTTACACACAATTGTGCACATGTGTCAAATGCATACAAAAGACAGCGTTAATGAGACATTATTTTTGAAAATCTGTTTATTACAAAAATATATGAAATTAAGACGGATGCAATACATTATACATACAATAAGCTCCTACAACTGTTAAAGAAACATTGCATACTGTTATACGAGCTTTCTTTTTATAGTGTTAATGAATTTACAAGTATTGTCGTCAGCACACTGAGAGAGTTTCGGTTCAGTCAGTATGCCATAGGTGGTACAGTGCCTATTTCGCATGTCTGGCGCGTCAGCTATGCCAGTTGGAACAAGAGCTGTACAGAAACCGTATACCTACTGTACATAATCTCCAATGTATAGTTTGAGCCACACTACAGGTATAGCTACTGTACGATCTCAGGCTCTACGCTGCTCCGACAGGGATACCTGCTATCCCAGTAGGGGGGAGGACAACTGCAGCACCGAATCTCTCTCAGTGCACTGACTTCCGTATTGTCAAAATCTTTTTCTTCTTCTTCTTCTTCTTTATCTATAATTTTTTCTCTCACATCCGTTTTTTCTTCGTCCCCTGTATCTTGTATCCCTTGAGTACCGAGCTCGTCTAAAATATCTTGAAAATTCTGTTGCAAATGTACAGAATCGTCGTCAAATATTATTTAACCTGCTTTTATTTTGCTGCACGTTTTTTTGTTGAAAGTTAAGCATAGGTAAGACATGTTAATCCGTGCTTCTTACAATGGCACACATTACTTTTGCAACGTTCCATGCAGCGGCGCGATATTTTTTAATAGTGTCTCGTGAAATCAGTTCGTTTTTAGAGCACACAGGTACCAAGCCGTTCGCAGAAATTTTCCGCCGCAAAGAAACCGGGTTTTTCTATGCAAAGCAACTTTTAAGTACTTATAAGCACTTGTAAGTAAATGTGTTGAGTAGTGGCAACCTCAGTAGACGGTAAACCTCGCAAGTTAAATGACGAACTAATAGCAGATTTAAGATACTGCGTGTAACATAAGTAGATTAGTGATTGTGTTATTTTTAAGTTCGAATACAATAATTGTATAATTGCGTTGCCGCACTCTAGCTCAGACAACAAAGCTCTTTTTACCTCGAAAATTAACATTTTCGATACGACGCATTTTTATTTATGGTAAAATAGTGAAAAAATTGCGCTGATTACGACTCATCATCCGCAGTCTGAGTTATTGCGAAAACATCTTTTAATTTAACTATTACTGAAAAAAATACTTATTTTTACTTTTTGCGAAATATTCCCTCTCCAGTGCATTTTTCAACGTATATGCCTACTAAATTTTTTGTTCCTCTTATATTTTTATACAAAATAGCGCTGGTTGGAAGTTTTTAGATAGTTTTTTTTTTAATAATGAACTGCGTTAAACGTCGAAAAACTCCATTTTTTTCACATTAAATAGCTCGTAAAATAAAAAGCTAGAGGCTTCAAAATTAAATAAAGTATTGCTCTTAACAATATATGTAAGTGCTGCACATTTCAGCAAGATCAGCTGTAAAGTTTACGAATATACGCCCTGTAGCAGCATTTCGAGCTCGGCGGAAAACCACCGGACCGCGGAAGCTCTTTTTTTACTATCAATGTTTTTTTCACAATTTCGTTGGGTATAATGGTACGGCATTGCAGGATGTTGTAAAGCAACTCTCGATTAAAAAAAGCCCGTTTGAAAAATTGGTCTACGCTAGCCCAAAACTTGTTTATGGACACTTTTCGGAAGGGCCATTTTTCAATTTTTTCCAAGTTTCTTTAAGAGTATAACATCGATCTTGCTAAAATTTGGTATGAATATTGAGGCTTATTACACGTTTATTTTCGTAGTTTCAAATATAAATATTTAATAGAACGAAAGTTATGAAATTTCGAAAGAATGGCCCAAAAAAGCATTTACTACAAAACTACTGGACTGATCGAGGCTCGCAAAAACTCATTCGATTCGTCTTTTTATAGCGCATGTTTTATTTCGTTACACTATTCTGTCAAATGCATAGATTTTCAGTAAATTATAAAAAACCATTTCTGACGATTTTTGCCATTTTTTTTATCATCTTTTCCTGCTCCGATCGGCGTTTTAACTTAATTTATTTGTATTGTTATTACCTAACAAAAAAAATGTCTATGCCGAGGTTCAACCGTTACACGTTTTTTTAGGCCATGAATCAGGTAACTCTACCCGACTATTCGTCCATTTGACATTTTCGAGATTCACGTAGCATCCGTCAAGGTGACTTAATGTCGAATTATTCAGAACCAATAGAAACTAATGAAGATTTTTTTTACTTTTTGTACATTTCTGAAAAGTTGAATGACAATTTTATTCGGTTATTCGTAAAAATCAAATCTCTCGCGGTTCTCATGCGTTTCGATACGGCAAAGTCCATGAAAAAATTCAGAGGTAAAAAACATTGTTGTATCCTGTAAAAATATAATGGTTCATGTGATCTTTATTGTTGGTGAAACAACGAAAAGTGTACATCCAACCAAATTTATTTTACGGCCTCACCGTTTTACCAAATTTACTTTGCTGACAGTATTTTTACTGAAAGAGATGAAATATAATTTTCTTATACGCTATCCTTAGCAGTGAAATAAAAATTCTGTTGTGTTTTTTTTATCAGCCAAACCGAAAGCCGACATAATTGCAATAAAACAGTTTTAATGGGTACTATATATTATATACTTTCTTTTAATAAGGTCCACTTCCGTTCACATCTCACGGCAAAACACAAAGCGAGAACACATTTTTTAGGCAAACGTCCACGCGATGGCGGGCAAATACGCAGTTTGCTTTAAAGCTACGACTCTGCAACTGCAATCCCAACTTCGCTCGTATACTTACCTTATGTATACAAAAGGTAAATTACAACGTGCGACGTTTAGTGTACCATGGGCAAGCTGTTGCCCTCGCATTGTTCCTCTCGCTGTGACAATCTGTTTATTTGGACCTTCGACGTTTTCACTGTTCTCCGCTCCTTCGGTTTTATCCTTTCTTGTCTCGGCAGTTTTAGGTTATTTGCATGATGCACTTTATGGACTCTCTTCGCAAGACTTCGCAAGACTGTGGGAAAACGGTTCGTGTAGGACACGCTCGTCATCGCTGATGAGACTCGTGGCGTGGATATACATAGTATTTTGATTGCGCACAGGGAAAATTTTTAGACAATATTCATTTTGAGTATGTATGATTTACTCAAGTTGTCGGACGACAGTTAGTAAGCTAAGTAAATTCTAATTTAGTAGTTAAATAAATTGTACTCGCGGTTACGTGGAAAGTTGCAAAATATACTAGAGTCGATAAATTTGAGTAATACTAACACTTAACTTTGTGTAAAAAGTATCATCGGTTTATAGCAATGGTGAATCATCTTTTTTTTTTATGTAAAACATCTAATGGCACAGTAGGGAAGTGAGGGCGGCTGTTGGCGTAGCGACGCGCGCTCGTGTAGTGTCGGCTCAGTTACTTCAGGCGCTAGGAGGATTTCGTGTGCAATTCGAGGTCCGCAGCTCTACCAAGGTTTTGTTTATATATTTTGAACTGCTAAATCTAAATTTCTAGGGTAGAATGATGGAAAATTCTGACATGAATGTTTGTAAACAATTTTATACACTAATAAAAAAGTTGGTACTTAGAAAAAATCTTCTTTAAGTTATTTGAGCTATTTTGAACAGAAAAGCTTTCATGGCCAATTTCTCTAAACCTCTTAGATTGTGAGAAGAAAAATAAATTTCCGAAAAACTTGTTTTTAAAGTTTTTTGACCTCATCTTGTTTTGATACTGTATATTTCTTAAATGTTTGTAGCTTAAAATATCAGTAAAACCTACCTAGTAGGTTTATTTCTCGATTTAAATTTTTTTTATAGTGCCCTTCGGGCGCGATAGTCGTATTTTCTGCCCTAGGTAGGAAATGTACTATATCTGATCACTACAATTACAAAAAACACTCAGCCATATATGTATATATTGCAAGTGTATGCGCTCGGCTGCTAGTGATAATAGCTGTAGATACGTGCATTTGTTGATAAGTCGTCATGCGAAGCGAACGTCTCCCTCTACCATTGCCTATACTATTTTCTATACAGCACGTTCCACGTCAACCGGGCCACCTACCTAAACGTTCAAAAACTGACACAACGTAGAAAATCTGTTATGCGCTCAATTTGTTCGTATAACCATAAGCTTTCAAAATTAGAGTGCCGTTTTAAAAAATTCAGACTTGCGGAGGCAATATGGTGGCCAACTTTTTAAAAGTCGATAAATTATGAATTTATAAAAATATTATTATATTGTACATAAAATTCTAAGTAAGTAATATGTAGATAATTATTGATTAAAGTTGCCGTTTTCGAGAAAGAAATCAATAAAGTTGTAAAAAAAACCTAGATATATAGTACCTTTTATATTGGTTCCATATTGTAAAACTTCCCCATATTGCGGGAAATTTGTGGAATACTGAGGCAATTGAGGACGCTGATTACAACAGTATTCCACAAACGTTACTAATAGGGAAAATTCTTACATGCGTCCAAAATATGCCATTTACACAACTAAAAAATTTTGACAAGTTCTCTGATTCTTTTTTCGATAACTATAATTTTTATCAGTATTTGACAAGAGACATTCCTTACTTATTATTTTTATGTAGAATACGAAAGTATTCTTATAAAATTGAAATTCATAGATTTTCATGAAATTGACCACCATATCAAATACGCCAATTTGAATTTTTCTACTCGACTTTCGAAAGCTTGTGGTTATACAAACAAATGAAAACCAGAGCCCAGAGCGGATTTTCTACGATGAGTCAGTTTTTGGACGTTTTGGTAGCCCGGTTGACGTGGAATGCCCCATAGACATATTTTTAAAGCTGATTTTCTTGGTACTTTACACTTATTGAAATTGAGCAAATATAAGACTCTGATACAACTGATTACGCCCTTCAGATTATTGCATTCCATATTTCACTAGACGTTTTCTTATTTAAGATATAATCTCGTTGGAAAATTTGCAAAGAAACGTCATTTTACGACATAACGGAAATGCCTGAAGTTCTCTATTTTTCCTGTAACCCAGTGTTAAAAGGAAAAAAAAACTGTTCTTATGGCACAGTTCTATGCGATTTTCTATTTCGGATCATACTCTACTCAAAACATGCATTTTTACTTTACTCATAACGATTTTTAATGAAGAGTTTTGTTCGCAATAATTATACAGCCACAAAAAAAAAAAATTGTTCAGCTGACTAGACCATCTTCATCTTATATTTTCTGAGTCGTTGAATTCGAATCCAAGGTCTGTTTTACTCCATCACCCTTCAGTTTTTCATGACCTCAAGAAATTAGCCTAAAAATCCAGCAATTCCTCCAACAAAAAAATTTTTTCAGCCGACTAGACCATGTTTATCTTATGTTTTTTAAGTCGCTGAATTCGAAGCCTAGGTCTGTTTTACTCTATCACCCTTGAGTTTTTCATAACCTCAAAAAATTAACCTAAATATCCAGTAATTTCTCCACAAAAACAAAAAATTATGTATTATAAATACTTCTAACTTTAATCCATCGATTCTTTAGTACAAAAAAAACAATAACTACTTAAACCCTAAGCCCCTTGATAAAAAAAAAACAAATTTTATATTACTTGAACCTCTTAACCTCCTAAAACTTAGCCAGGTGACTTTATTACTAGATTGGGTCCATCAAAATTATGTATCTTAATGGTTCAATCCAATAATGACGGAGTAAAGCAGAACTCAGATTCGAATTCAGTACCCCAAAAATATAATATGAACGCGGTATAGTCAAAAAAGCATTTTAGTGATTTTTCCGGGGTATGCGGTTATGGGGTTAGGTTATTAGGAGGTGAAGAGGTCAAAGTGTCATAAGATTTTGATTTTTTTTATATCAAGGGGCTTAGGGTTTGAGTAGTTATTGTTTTTTTGTACTAAAGAATTGATGGATTCAAGTTAGGAGAAATTACTAGATATTTAGACTAATCTCTTGAGGTTTTAAAAAACTCAAGGGTAATGGAGTAAAACAGATGCGAATTCAAATTCGGCGATCCAAAAAACATAAGATAAACATAAGATAGTCAGCTGAACAATTTTTATTTTTTTTGGAGAAATTACTGGATTTTAAGGCTGATTTTTTGAGGTTATGAAAAACTTAAGGGTGATGAAGTAATACAGACCTCGGATTCGAATTCAGCGACCCAAAAAATATCAGATAAACTTGTTCTAGTCAGCTGAACACATTTTTTTAGTGGAGGAATTACTGGATTTTTAGGCTAATTTTTTGAGGTTATGAAAAACTCAAAGGTGATGGAGTAAAACAGACCTTGGATTCGAATTCAGCGACCCAAAAAACATCAGATAAACATGGTCTAGTCAGCTGAATAATTTTTTTTTTGTGGAGAAATTACTGGATTTTCAGGCTAATTTTTTGAGGTTATGAAAAACTTAAGGGTAATGGAGTGAAAGAGACCTTGGATTCGAATTTAGCGACCCAAAACATAAGATAAACATGGTCTAGTCAGCTGAACAATTTTTTTTTTTGTGAGGCTGTGTTGTAATAGTACTATACGTTATAGGTGTAATGAAGGATTCCTTACTTACCATCTTTATTATCTAATACATGGTGTAACAGAGGCAAAGACGTATCGTTTACATTTTTTTGACACAAGTTATAATAGAGCTACCAGATATCGAAAAATGCTCATATTTTGTCTAGGCGATAAAATTACATTTTTTTGACACAATTAAGTTATAATAGAGCTACCAAATATCGAACGGTGCTCATATTTTGTTGAGGCAATATAGTTAAATACAAATTCAACGTATCATTTGTAAATGCTGGTGAATTGAACGATTAACCGTGAGTCAATAATTTACAGGTCTACCTACAGTTAAGGCCGGTTTGACACTGACGGAATCTCCATTGAAAAGCTGACTGAACTAACCTACGCACAATGATAACGATAAAATTATATGATAGTTAAAAAATAGGTGGATAGCGCTGGAGTCTGACATCACCGTAGCGTATATGGGTCATTCCACCAATAATGGTCTATTACATGTCCCAGTCGATTACGAAGTCAGTAAAGAAGCTAAATTAGAAGTTAAATTTTGATTGAGAAGGTCGTAATGTTGATTTTAAGTCGATTTTGTAAGAACCCGTAACGCTCCTTTTTTGCACAAAGAGCACTGTATCTTCGCGGAGTGTTCGGTTATCCACTCGAAAAGTGTAGTATACAACAGTAGGTGATGAATACATTATACAGGTGCAAGGGCGAAGTTGGATTTTCAGTGTGAGTGTTGTAATCATGATGTTTAGATGATTTCTCGAGCCCGTAACGCACCTGTTTAAGCACAAATCGTACTGCATCTTCGCGGAGTGTTTGATCATAGACTGAAATGGTGAATTTGATGAATGTAGATCATACGTACATCGTATAGGTGTAAAGACGAAGTTATATTTTCACTAAATGAGTTGAAATTTTGTTTTTAAGGTCATTTTTTGAGAGCCTCTAACGGTGCCCACTGCGGCCAATTTGATGTATTTCTGCTGCAAAATTGTTTTAAGAAAAGATCCAGTGGGGCCCGATAAATTTTGACTTATTTAGGTCGCGGACATTACGAAAAAAATATTTAAAAAATTAAAAATCTCTTTTAAGTCTTTTTCTATTTCAGCCTCTCAAATAGACCATTTTTGGTAGAATGACTCATATATGATGAACTGTAGGGACAGCAATTCAACCCGTGAAATAGGTGCAAAATACAAAATTGCTTGCGTTTTTTAATAAGCAAGCCGCTTAATATTAGGGTGTACATTTTTTTATCCAAACGACAAATAAATAAGTTTCTATACAAAGAAAATATAACTCCTATATGATGACCACGCAACATCAATATTTTCAACTTGAAAAAAAGATTACTGATAATATTAAAATTTCATGAATAAAAAAACAATTCCTGAGATTATCAACTTGTTCTAAAATAAAGATAATTTCCTGAGATATTCAGATTTTTCAAGTATTCTACGTACGGTGGAAACCCTGCCGTATGCATTGATACACACATACACGCGAGCATTCATTTTTTCATTTTATTTTTTTACATACGGTTTTAGTATAAAATTGTATAATTTTCTAGATTTTCTGACATGCAAGTACTAAAACGAATACAACAAGCAAATGAAAATTTGTTAAAAAAAATCGATTTTTACAATTATTAAATTCTTATATGAAAAAATCCATGAAATTGAATATGATTTCAGTAGTAATAGGGATTTGATTGAAAAATGAGCTAAGGTTTAATAAAATAAGTTGAAAAAATTTTGAGATATGACTGATCATATACGTACGCACCATATACCCATACGCACCAGAATTCATTTATTTCCTTTTATTTAAATACGTTTTTTTTCTACAGAATTTATGAATTATCTAGATTTTCCAACATCAACGATCCCAAAACAGAGAGGGACAGCAAAAGAAAAAATTATTCTGAGAAAATCGATCTCCAAAATTGTCGGGTTATAGGTTTTGCCGACTACGCTCACAACGCTAGTCAGTCTTGCCCCCCCCCCCCCCCTCTAAACTTATATCCGTGCACGGCTATAGCTTGCGGGCTGGCTGGCACGCTGCTTGGCTAACGCAGTCTCGTAGAGTCCGATCTTGTGTACAGACCGAGTAGCCGTAAACATCGTGATACTATACAGTTGTACATAAATATATATATATATATATATATATATATATATATATTTATACAAATGGGGACTTATGCGGACAAAGCGATATAATTGACACTATATAGTACTCTAACACCTCGGAGGTGCGTGGAAGGCATCTATTACCGACAGTGGCTCACTACGACCTCGCTCGCTTCGCTCACTCCGTCTAGTTCGCTAATTCAAATTCCATTATTCGTTGTAGAACGACCTTAAATGTCTGCAAAAGTATTGATACACTTATATATTTTAAAAAACTTATACGGACGTCCGCATGATTCCAAAAGTGTCCGCATAAGTACCTCTTCACTTATAAAATGTCCGCAGAAGTCACCATACATAAAAATATATTAATATATATATATATATATATACTAGTAGCGCCTCGCACCCTGCGACCTCCGCGCGCCAACCACCTCCTCTAG
>JAPYYV010006271.1:0-26046 GCA_030522625.1 Copidosoma aretas | reverse complement strand
ACTAAAGATGTCAAATAATAATTTATGAAACAGAAAGAGAAGATAAGGGGCAAATAAGGCGTGCAATAGAATCCGCGCGCCTACAAGACGTGCCGCGCTACATAATTAATTTATTTCCAATAGTAATAAATAATTCTCTATCGGAAAAAAAGTAGTTTTTGATAGGAAATTTGACGTAGAATACGATGGTATTTCTAAAAACTCGCTACGAGGGGGGGGGGGGGCAATAGTTAAAAATACATTGAAACATTTTAATTGTTAATAACAATCTTGAATTGTTAATAATTTTTTTAAAAGTATTTCTTTCTCAAAGTTTATTCTTTGAGAGGTGTATGATTCTCAATGAGTGGGTCATAATCATATGGTGATTTGTGGTGTTGGAGATAATAAGGTTAGTTAGGATTTTGGCTCACCTATAAAAACCGGACAAACCCTAGAATATTCGGAAGTTCTGACGTCATACTACGTGACATCGGTTTGAATATAACTTAAAATTTCAATGAATTATTATAATTTATATAATTTTATTACACCAAGTAAGAAAAAACTGTCTAACACGGATACTTCGTGCACCACCTACTATAAAAAAAAAAAAAATTCAGAAAACGGGCCAGTTCTCTATTGGCGTAGCAGGCCGCCTTCCGAAACCCGGGCCCGGAGTACTCTTGTCCTTCTTACTACCCAAACCCTAACCCAGCCGACCCTATTTTTAACATACCATAATTCTAACTAAAAGGAGACTGAACCTCGTCCACCAATAAAAGCCTGCCCACACTGTTTATTTTAAAATGAATTTCTTGGTAATTTCTATGTAAAATATCGGGAAGAATTCTATTTAGCAAAATGCTACACCCTTAACCTTTCTTCCAAATCTCCTTGAGATGATCCGAAATGCCAAATTTCAAATAAAAAATAATTTTTTTTACAAAAATACTAACTTACAGAAAAGTATAATTGAGATATAAATATCGTAAACTTATAGATTCTATTATTTATTTTCAAAGTAAATAATAGAAAAGATAAGAAAAATATTGTACATTTTTATCTTATACGTTTCTTCTATTTTCGGATACTTAATTTTCATAATTCACATTTTTATTGACTTGATTTGATTGTAAAATAAAAGTGAAATAATATATATATTCGAGATAACGCAGGCATACCTGTAAGTATAAGCCTTACTCAACAAAATTAGAACCAACCGCTCGATCTCTCACAAATAACTATTTACATCAAGATTACTGTAACATGAAAACAACGTTGATGATCCCTCTATCTATATTTATTGGAATTGCATGACGTTTCGGCTGTATCAGCAATAAAAAACAACAGCCCTTTTCAGGTAAAACAATCTCTTAGCATCAATACATGTTGACGCTTCGTCAATACAAAGTGCCTAGAAATTACTGACAATTAGTTAAACGTCGTACTATTCAAATAAATATAGATCAAGTGACCATCAACGTTGATTTTATAGTAAATTTATCCTCTATCATCAACATCGTTTACATATTATTGTAACATTATTCGATTTAAATTTTTTTCGAAAATTTATTCTATTAATAAGTATTTTTTTATGCGGAAATTTTAAATATTTATCTATAATAATAGCATCCTGATAAACACGGAAGACAACTTAATTTCGGAAACTCTTTAAAAGCGAACAAAAAAATATTTCTCGAACGTGAGGTTAGTGTATTCAAAAATGGATAGCCAATACATTATGGAAAATAGTCCATACTACAAATAATAATTTTTAATACGTATTCAAGTATTTACTAAACTTGTATTAAAATTTCTATCTTAAAAAAAAAAGAAAAATGATTACGTAGCAAGTTAACAAAATTTTAAATAATTTAAACATGAGTACCTCTGAAAACAGTAAACAGCTTTTCGCTAATCGAATAAAAAAATATTTAAGAAAATCACTCGAACTCTCTATTTTGCTCTATTTGCATTACAAAACATTACAAAATCTAGTTTCTGTGATTTTTTCCAATCATTCATTGTAGCGTGCTTTCATTTTTTTAAAATATCACTATTGACAGATGATGGTGAAACAAACGCTAAGGAATAAAAATTTTACTAGTCAAACAGAGAACGTTAATAAAAAATTTGTTTACACATTCAAATTATTTATGCATCAATGATTTTTCTAGTTTCACTATTTTATAAACTTATACTAACTATATGAACTCTAGTTCCAACATTTTAATATATTTAATTCACAAGAAAATTTGTATCTTCTGATTGACATACTTTTAAAATTAAATAATTGTAGTCGAAATATGGAGTTCATAGTACAAGAAAAAATCATACAGGGGCCCATTACGGCATGATATCAAGTCCTACTAATCAGACTATAATTAATCAGTTTCTTCAACAAGTATACATAACCTCTAGTCACGTGTAAGTATCCCTTCATTATTTGGAAATACCCGCACGTGCCCCACAACTACCTGTTCATTGTCTGTTTAATTATCCTTCGTTTTCTTAGAAAACGATGAACCTCTTATAATTTTTTGCAATTACACCATAAAAAATCTTCTACATAAGGTATGATCAAATATGCACTTCTGAGCAGTAAGACCGGTCCGATACATCGAAACTATCATGATCGATCCATAAATGAACACGAGTGCCTTTGTCGGACCAGTTCAACTAATCTAGGATCTCGTCTGCTAACCTCAACTACTTGCATAGGATACATATTAGGAGCGAAAGCGGAGTCAACTTGATCGGTCCGGCAAAGAACTCGTATACATTAATTGTTCGGTGATGAGAGGTCCGACGTGTCCGACCGGTCTGACTGCTCATGCAGAGGTGGATAAGTAAACATACCTTCTATGCAAATGAGGACTGAAAGATATGAATAATTTTAGTGTTATGATAAACATGAACGATGTCTGCATCATACTATTTGCACTACATGGGTTCTTCCACCTAATTAGCGCATGTACTACCGTCATCTCCCGGCCACGCACGAGCTCACTACCGAGCTAATTTACCGACGCACAGATTATTAGCTCGTTGCTATGCAGTTATTTATGTAGTAATTTATGAGATGTACGGCAGGCCGCGCTACCGAAAAAGCGTTCCAAACAGGCCTGAAACGAACAATCTTGAAATAGGTCTTATTTAAAAACTAATTGTCCGAAATTTTTTTTTGCACTATTGGACTCAGGATTAATTGCTGTACACGCTGGTCACCGCTGTTAAAGTACTTTTGAACGACCCTGCATAACCATGTGATTCATGGTGTTGAGAATAATAAGGTTAGTTTGGATTTTTCCATACCTGCAAAAATCGAACAAACCATAGAATATTTAGTGGTTCTGACGTCCTATCACGTGATATTGGTCTAAATTTTGAATGTTACTTAGAATTTCAATAAGTATTATGAATTCAATACAACATATAAAAAGAATATCTTACAAGTGTATTCATTGCACCATCTACTACAAATAAAAAAAATTTAAACAACATACATTTTCTTTATTGCAAATCAAGAGAAAAAAATTGCAACGCATAATTGTGACAGAGTACATGAGAGAAACGATCACACGTAGCAACTTTTATCTCTTAGTTCGCAACTAATTACAATAAATTTAAGTTTGGAGAATTCCTAAGAGTAACAGCCTGTGCACATTATCTTAGGTAAAAATATCTATGCAATTAATAATTGATGAAAATTTATCAAAGTAATGAATAAATAGTCACCAGAGATATATAACTTACTAAAATTTGTGTTTGCACCTACGTTGCTCTAATAAATAACATATGCACGATCATTCTATTTCTTTTTATTGTCCAAGTAAAAAAAACATTAAAAGTGTGCAGTTTTTTCCGCTCTTACACTACATTATGACTACTTATAAAATGTTTTCATGCTACCCCCGTCGATCCTACAATTTTTCTTCCCTGATTTTAGGGCAAAAGTTCTACTTTTCTACCTGCAAAAAAAATTGCATTAACTGCTAATGATAAATAATTCGATCGCCTCATGAAATTTTCTACTCATAAAACGTTAAAATACTTTTCCTACCTCGGGCACTTTTGCAACCCTGGTACGCCCTCGGTAGGAAAAATAGGATTCACCCCCCATGTGTATCCGTCCAGGGTGGTGCCGTAGAATGTATGATTAAGTCAGTGCTATAGCACGAGCTCCCTCCGGATCCCCGATCACGCGATCTGAAGGTAAGTAGCTCAGCTACATTATCGGCCTATGGTATCTGCCCTACCTAGATGCGCGAAGTCTGAAGTCCAAACATTTGTTGATACAGCTGTACAATCATCATAAATAACGCTTAAGACGCACTCCCCAGAAATATGATGTGCTTGCTCTCTCCAATGTATTACTTTTACCGCTAGCCTACTTATCTGAGGCAAGCGTGAGCACGTTGTGTAAAACGCTTGGCACGAGTTACACTATGTCTGGTCCGTATTATCAATACTCGTATCGAATGATGCTGGCATTGTCGACTGAGAGGTAAAAGTTTCTGGGGATACGTCATCGCGGAGGATGTTGTCGAGGCGGGCAAGAGAGCGAATGAGAGGAGGTTGTACAGGTTAGACGATTTATCATGTTGTTGAGGCGGGCAAGAGAGGTAGAGGGAGAGAGAGAGAGAGAATATTAGGACAGGACTTATGCGGTGGAGAACAGCGCAACTCGCATCGACTCCAATCTCCCGTACTGCTCTAGACGCCCGCTCTCTTATCAGCGTAGGTATTTCTCTTATCTTCGACACGGTCTTTCTATGCATGCTTACTCGAACGCATTTTGCTTTCAATCGAAGCGAGAGATAAAATTAGCAGAGGCAAGCATCAGCGCGTTTTGTATACAACGCTCGGCACGAGTTACACGAAGCTCATACCTCTCCTCTCTTACGCATTATAATATTCTAGCGTAAGGCTTATATTAGCGGATGTGAACGCGTATCAAATGATGAGAGACACCAGCTATACGCACGCTAGTTCTCTTATTACGAAAATTATAAACTCAAAGTGGAGCAGATCCCAACGCTGGCCCACTCTTTTACATAGCACCAAGCATATTGATAAAGACTGTTAAATTTAAAGTGTAGCTGCAATTGCATCAGTTGTAGCAAGTCCGTCGACGAGTGCAATCATATAGTGCATAAATTCTTACCATCGCAGAAACTCTTGTAATCTCTAGAATCCTAGCAAAAAAAGCCAGTACCAAGGAACGTCTCTTCAGAGAATTATAGCAACCAATCAAGGAGCTTCATTACGGTTGCTAGGCAACGAGACTAAGAGCTAGGGGACAAAGAGAGCTGTGTAATAAAAAATCATTTAGTTTGTACAAATTAGTCGACGAGTGCAATCGTCAAAATGTCCTTCCAACGAAGAAGCTCTTCAGATCTCTAGAAACGAAACACTAAGCCAAAAAATTTTCTGTTGAAAGGGATCTTGAACAGAGGGAGGCAGCTCTCGAGGATATACACACTTTTAGTAAGACTAATAATCTATTTCTCTAAAGAATATGTGCGTGTGTATGCACACCTTTTACACATTTTTGTGCTCGAACAAACGCTTTTGACGTCTTTTTGCGCGCGTATGCATGCCTTTTACACATTTTTGCGCGTGTGTATGGGTGGTAAAACAAAATTTAATAATTGTTTTCAGCTATCATGGATACATGAAAGAGCCAGCTCAGCGAGTATTACGTTACCACAGCTAATACATCGCAGCAGTATGTATGATGTATTTCTACTGCAAGGGAGGATAATATTAAAAAATGGATTGATTTTGCTGAAGAAAATATACAGTCGCTTAACTGTATCGTTACCGTACAGAAATTAAGTCTTAGGGAGAAGTTAAAATACTAGAATATTTTGAGTCAAATGCAGAGTGCTTATAACAAATTTAAGCATCATGAATGTCAGGAAAGCATACAGCAGGCCGTAAGTTGGAGTAGTATACAGTCAGCGTTCAAGGTTCACATAGAGACAGCAGTGATCCCGAACTTAACTCATCTAGATATAAAATACTTTTTTACAAACGCTCGCTCCGTTTTCAATGAGCAAATAAAGGAATCTTTACTTAGTTATGATGCCATCAAATCAATGCAATACTTACAGCTTTCCTTAACAAGATCAAGAATAAAGAAGAAGTGCCAAAAGCTGTATAATTTAACGTCAAAAATTATCCTATACATCAGACTACTGATTTGGCGGAATGGTTCAATATCAACGTTTAGCAAATTATTGCGAAAGACCTTGAAGAATTTGAAGAACGTGAGTCAAAATGGTCTGTCCATTTAATATTTAATTTAACTGTAAATATAAACAAGCTGAATCTATTAGAAGGAAGTTTATACATACTGCTGCCAAAAGATATTCATGATAAAAAAGCTTGTGTTAATGTGCAAAATAATGACGACATGTGTTTGAAGTGGAGTGTGCTGTTAGCACTGTACCCAGCTAGTAAACATCCACAACGTGTTCTTTAATATGAGAAGTTTGCAAATGAATTAAATTTCGAGGGCTTCAATTTTCCAGTAATACCGACACAGATATATGCTTTTGAACAACAGAATATGGTTTCTACAAATTTATACATCTTAAGGAAACGAGAGAAAAAACATACTGTTTCCCCATATCACATAACAGTAAATTAAAAAAAAATCACGTGAATCTTTTATTATTGCAAGATTACTATTTGGATGTAGATGTTGAAGATGAAGTAATCAATGACTCAGCACCACTGCGATTTCACTGCGTCTGGATTAAGAACATACCAAGACTTGTGAATGATCAGCTTACAAAACACAAAGCTGCTCAGTACATATGCGATAGATGCTTACATTTTTTCTGTACTGTTGAAAAGTTTCAAGCACATGAAATCTACTGTAGCCAAATAAACGAATGTAAAGTGCTGTTACCAAAGGAAAAAGACAAATATCTCAAGTTCAAGAATTATAAACATCAAGAGAGAGTACCACATAGTGTTTATGCTGACTTCAAGTATCTGCTTGAGCCCATCGAAGGTGATGGACGAGCACATCAGCAGTATACAGCCTTCAGCTGTATACGATCAAAAATACGATCTAAAATAAGGTCAAAATACAATCAAAATATGATCAAAATACGATCAAAATGCAATCAAAATACGATCAAAATATGATAAAAATGCAATTAAAAACAATCAAAATATGACAAAAATGCAATCAAAATACGATCAAAATACGATCAAAATACGATCAAAATATGATTAAAATACAATAAAAAACAATTAAAATATGATCAAAATACAATCAAAATACGATTAAAATATGATCAAAATACAATCAAAATACGATCAAACACGATCAAAATACGATCAAAATACGATCAAAGTACAGCTATAACCCCCTTTTTTCTTTTGCTTTACAGAAATATTCTTCAGATTCTTTTAAATGGAAGAAAAAATTCCATAAAGTTTTACTGTCTAATGATGTACATACCAACAACTCTCTGTAGCGGGTGTGCTGTATATTGTAAAGGACTTGAGAGAGTTGGAAACGTTTAAGATGTGAGTCATTGCAGATGACCATTGATAGCGTCAAAAGGTTTCGTCAATGAATCAGACCAGTACATTTGCGTACTGCGAAGAGCAAATCACCACCCTTCATAAAAAACTAGACATACCTGCTTACCACCATATCGCTATTCAAGGATCGTTATTTGTTTTTACACTTGAGCTAATTTGCTTCTCTCCCTACCCATCCATAGCATTGTACCAAAAAAATCGCAACGAGCCTTGCACTCATACAATACAGCGCATAGCTCCCCCTCCTTAAATAGCCTTGTAAATCATCGTAGACATATGCTTTAAAGTGTCATAGCCCTTTTTCTGTTGAGAAAGCTGAACTGTATTCCAACAAAGAGGGTCCCGCTAGAGTCTCTTATGATAATTTATGGAGAGTAGCCGGCTAGCTCGTTGATCCTTCGACTATTTCTACTGTACTTAATCCAACTGGCTAAATAATCAATTCAACAATAATGCTGATAAAATATGGTTAATTTGCTTACAACAATAATGGAGTGATCAGTATAATATTCAAGTCTTTAATGTATTATTTATTAGCACATTTTTTTTTATTGTAATGATATTTTACATAGTTTTATATAATTTTTTCATGGTTTTACACATTTTTTTTTTTTAATAAAAAAAAAATAATTATGACTGTAAAAGATGACGTCTCTTCGATGTGACCTCATCGATGCTAGCATCTCGTGCTCTCTTCAATGTAGAAGTGGTAGGTACTTCCTTCAATAAGTAGTGCCCACACGGTAAAGTATCCGTTTGCCCAGGCATCAGATAGCGTTTATTGTCATGAGAGCTGAGAGCGATCTTTTGCGCTCGTATGATGCACAGCATATGCAGTCGTAAGCGTATATTGTGATGTTCACGCACAACTGTTATGTCTTCATAAACACAGTCAATATGGTCGTCAAAGCTGATAGTTGCTTTAGCGGTAGATGTTTTCGTACCTTTTGCCTTCTTTATAGGCTTCTCATCTTTTATTCTGACAGAGTAAATTTTGCTGTGGAGTCCCACAAACTATAACATGATGCGACCGTTGCACTCGTCTTTCATCAGTCCAACTACCTTCTTATTCTTCAACTCTATGCTTAACTGATTGTCTACAGGGTAGTCTGACGTATCGAACTCATGGCTGTTCCTCTTTATCATCTTATACATATCTATGTTATGGATCTCATAAATAAGGCTGTCAGTGTCTGTGTATAGAAGCTTTGCTTTATCTCCTAAAAATTTTCTCATGTATTTGTAATGAAAACGATACACGAGTTACTTGGATAGGTCTAGAACGCATAGCCCTATGTGTATAGGCTTACGTATAGTGATCTCCTTTCGTGACAGCTGTACAGCCACTAGATTTTCATCAAAGATGGAACAGCTGTGGAAGTTTGGTTTAGCAATGTATGCCTCACAGCCATACCGACCTTCCAACTTTTTTACAAGCTTAACATCGATATGTTTCAGTTCATTTTTCATAGTCTTGCCATACACCGCATTATTAAAGAGTTTAAAAAGAAGCTTTTCAAACTTGTTCTTTGCATTTTTTATCTTCTCACTGTTTAAGTCGATATACGACTTTAGCCATTTACTTTGATCGAATGCAAGCATGCGATGCACTTTTTTTAGACGCAAACCATACTTAAGGGCCTGTTTGAGACTTCGATGATGAATGATGTACCGCTCTTTATTATCTAAGGTCGTCAGCAACTTCTTCACTCGAGAGCCAGGAGGTGCTAGATGCTCTGCACATAGTGGTAGATCCTTGTGTGAGTTGTGGAAGTCATCCGGATATTCGTGATCAACCTCGAGAATGTAGCCCTCGGGGTGATCGTCAGGAACGTTGAAATCAACGTTCTTAACCCAGCGAAAGTTTTCTGTAGGCAATGCCTCACACATTGCCCATTCATACAGATTGTTGACGTCGTGGTAAAGAAGATACTTGTCCTCCTTTTCTTGGTTGTACTCGACACCCATGTACTGATTATTAGCCTTGTCATAGCGATTGCTGCACTGACTAATACCACCACGAATACCACGCTCAATAAAAAGAAGCATATCTATGTCAGTCAACAACTCCAACGTGATCCCCGTTTGCTTCAACATCGCATCCCAAGTAAAGCCTGGGGTGGTGTAGTAGTGGGCGGGATCAAGTCCATAATTATCATTCAGGCAACTGTCTCGGAAGTTCTCGAAAATATTAGCTAAGAGGAGTACATCAGTCTTTAGGTAGAGGTCGGAGTTGTCTCCGAGAGTCTCTATGTTAAAGACATTCCATATTTTTTGAGCATGTGCGTAATCTTCTTATGAAATATGCTCTGCACTAAGACTACTGTAAAAATCTGTCTTAGCAGGAAGTTCTCGCCGCTCAAGTCGATCGAAGGACGAGGCGTACTCGTATGAGAAGACTTCTTTTCTAACTAATAGTTTTATTTGCTCAGTTTAGTTGTGATGAACTTATTTCTTAATTATTTTGTGCTCTTCTAAGTGGGACGCTAGTTTATCCATAGACGATGGCATAAAGCGAAAAGAGTCTATGAAACGGAAGCTAACGTTGTTCTCATTCATTCTCTTTGTGTATGACATATAGCGCTCCTTGGTCGGCGGGATGATTTTTATTGGCCAATCAGATTCCATAGCTAACTCCTTAATAAATAAATGAGCGTCATATCCGCTCAAGTTATGAAAAACTACTGGTATTGTCCATGTATTTTGATAATTAAGATTACAACTGTTATGTGCTGCTCCTCGATAACTAAAACAGAAATACAACAATTTATTTGTATTATATGAGGAAATATTACAATTTAAAGAAAAAGAAATACTTACTGTCCTGTTAGATGACAATGATCTCTAACTTTCTTGTCATAATTGTTAAATGGCTTTTTGCATATGTGGCATTGTATTGCCCTTTTGAAACTTTCATTTTCAGCGTTATTGAGCTAATTCATTGATCTTGGATTCTCATGAAAATTTTTTTAATTCATGAGGAAGTTCTTTAAGCTCATTAACGAATCATTCAGCTGGTGTTCTTGTATCAGACTGTCTTTGACGATAGGTTGCATACTTAGATTTTTCATCATCAAAGCTGTATTTGACGTAGTAGCCAATGCTGAAGGCTGTATGCTGCTGATAAGCTCGTTTATCACCTTCAAGGGGCTCAAGCAGATACTTAAAGCCAGCATAAACACTAAGTGGTACTCTCTCTAGATGTTTATAATTCTTGAACTTAAGATATTTGTCTTTTTCCTTTGGTAACAGCACTTTACATTCGTTTATTTGGCTACAGTAGATTTCATGTACTTGAAACTTTTCAACAGTACAGAAAAAATGTAAGCATCTATCGCATATGTAATAAGCAGCTTTGTGTGTTGTCAGCTAATCTTTCACAAGTCTTGGTAAGTTCTTAATCCAGACGTAGTGAAATCGTGGTGGTGCTGAGTCATTGATTACTTTATCTTTAACATCTTCAAACAAATAGTAATCTTGCAATAATAAAAGATTCACGTGATTTTTTTTTTATTTTCTGTTATGTGATATGGGGAAACAGTATGTTTTTTCCCTCGTTTCTTCAAGATGTATAAATTTGTAAAAACCATATTCTGTTTTTCAAAAGCATATATCTGTGTCGGTATTACTGGAAAATTGAAGCGATCGAAATTTAATTCATTTGCACACTTCTCATATTAAAGAACACGTTGTGGATGTTTACTAGCTGGGTACAGTGCTAACAGCACACTCTACTTAAAATCATGTCGTTATTATTTTGCACATTAACACAAGCTTTTTTATCATGAATATCTTTTGGCAGCGGTATGTATGAACTTCCTTCTAATGGATTCAGCTTGTTTATATTTACAGTTAAATTCACTATTAAATGAAGAGACCATCTTGACTCACGTTCTTGAAAGTCTTCAAGGTCTTTCGCAATAATTTGCTAAACATTGATATTGAACCATTCCGCCAAATCAGCAGTCTGATATACAGGATGATTTTTGACGTTTAAGTATACAGCTTCTTGCACATCTTCGTCATTCTTGATCTTGTTAAGGAAAGTTGTAAGTATTGCATTGATTTAATGGCATCATGACTAAGTAAAGATTCCTTTATTTGCTCATTGAAAACAGAGCGAGCGTTGGTAAAAAAGGATTCCATATCGAGATTAGTTAAGTTCGTGATCACTGCTGTCTCTATGCGACCCTTGAACGCTGACTGTATACTACTTCAAATTACTCCCTGCTGTATGCTTTTCTCACATTTATGATGCTTCAATTGGTCATAAGCACTCTGCATTTGACTCAAAATATTCTAGTATTTTAACTTCTCCCTAATACTTAATTTCTGTACGGTAACGATACAGTTAAGCGACTGTTTATTTTCTTCAGCAAAATCTATCCATTTTTTAACATCATCTTCCCTTGCAGTAGGAATACATCCTACCCACTGCTGCAATGTATTAGCTATGGTAACGTAATACTCGCTGAGCTGGTTCTTACATGTATCTATGATAGCTGAAAACAATTATTAAATTTAGTTTTACCACGCATACACACGTGCAAAAATGGTAAAAGGCATGCATACGCGCGCAAAAAGACGTGAAAAGCGTGCATTTGCGCACAAAATTAAAGTGAAAAGTCTGCATTTGAGCGCAAAAGTGTGTGAAAGGCATTCATACGGCCGCAAAAATACGTAAAAAGTGTGCATTTGCGCGAAAAAATTTGTAAAAGGCATGCATACGCGTGCTAAAAGACGTAAAAATAGTGCATTTGAGCGCAAAAATGTGTAAAAGGCATGCATACGCGCGCAAAAAGACGTAAAAAGCGCGCATTCGCGCGCAAAATGTGTAACAGGTGTGCATACATGCGCACATATTCTTTGAAGTTATAGATTATTAATCTTACCGAAAGTGCGTATATCCTCGAGAGCTTCCTTCCCCTATTAAAGATCCCTTTACGGGACTTATGTACCAAACCCCCGGATTCACTGTGTATACATGCGGACACTGCGGATCCTTGTATAGGAGAACGTGGGGTAGGCAGTGACAGGTGGATGAGTTTGACACCTCGATCGTATTAATAACTATCTTATAGCTCAACATAATTTTTTAAAGGAATCATATCCGGATCTCGTGGTATTTTTCTCCCGAAATTTTGTGTAAATGACCATGTAACTTTTTTATAAAAAATAATTTAGTATTTGAGCGAAAAAAGATGGATGGATGCAAAACTTCAAACAACCTATCACATTTGTAAAATACAGCTAGTCATTTTTAATGAATGGCATTTGATACTTTAACCCCTTAGCTTAAATTGGATTTTTTAAATTTTGTAATACGTTGAATGCAATAAAAGTTATAAACAATTAAATGAAACGTTTCAAATGGGGTGCGGAGCGGCATGTATTACGGGGTATGAGTAGCACGGAGTGTGCACGCGGCTCAATTCTGAGTGCTATAGACATGAGGTTATGTTAGTTTGTTTTGGTTTGTTATGTTCAACTTAGCCATGTAGGAGGTTTCGTGTTAACATTATCAAATAAGTTATAAGTAAGTTATAAGTAATTAGTTACGGTATGAAACTACAAACTATAGACAAACAGACGCAGATGGACGGACGGGGACATTAGCCTTGCAATAGAAAGTGTGATGGATGGAAAATGTATCAGTCGTTCAGCCCTTGACTTTGAAATTTCAAGATCGATTTTACAAAAAAGGTTAAAGCTTGACATCGGAGAATCGCATTCAAAAAATTGTAATTCTTACATTTTAACTATTATTACATATTGATATTATTATTTTGATTTTTGATAGAGATCATTAAACAATTTTCTTAATATCAACTTTGTTATACATATTTTTCAGAGTCAGGATTTCAAAAAACTATTAGCTTAGAGCAAGAACAAGCTTTATGCAATTGCATACACGAAATGGAAGATAGAATGATGGGATGAACAGCAATTTATTCAAGACGTTTAGTTTCTGATTTTGCCAATAAACTGAACATCCAGCATAAATTTAACCACTATACGGATGTTTTTTGTAAATGGTTTTAAATGTAATCATGACTCGTGCATTTTTAAAACTCAGAGTATAACAATTTAAATAATAATTTTAGGGCTTGCTGGTACAGATTGGTTAAAATCATTTATGCAGAGGCACGAGCTAACTTTAAGAAAAACCGAACACACCTCAACAGCAAGAGAAAATGGTTTTAACGAGGCTGCAGTGGGTGAATTCTATGCCCTTTTGAAAGAACTGTTCGACAAGCACAATTTTTTCCAGACAGAATTTATAATGTAGATGAAACCGGCATTTTGATTGTGCCTAAGAGTTGCTCGAGAATAGTAGCAATAAAGGGAAGATGCCAGGTAGGAGCTCTAACTGCTGCCAAGCGAGGAGAAACAATTACAGCGGGAATCTGCATGTCTGTCTCAGGAATATTTATGCCCCCCATGTTAATTTTTCCGCGTGTTAAAGTCAATCAAGAGTTTCTTGAGGGAAAGCCATCTGGAGCTTGGGCAGAGTTCCACAACAGTTGATGGATACAATTTGAAATTTATCCTCGTTGGTTTAAATGTTCCATCCAATTTTCTCATGCCACAAAAGATAATCGTGTCTTACTTTTATTGGATGGCCATTCCACTCACGTGAAAAATTTAGAAGTTTTAAATCTTGCTAGAGAGAATGGTGTCGAGATTTTGTGCTTCCCACTGCACTGCACACACAAGTTGCAACCTCTAGACGAGGGTTTCATCAAACCTCTTAGCCATTGTTACACCTAATAAATACACGAAATACAACGACAAGGTCAAATTGTAACAATGAGAAAAGTATTTTATTTGTTTGGAAAAGCTTTTTTGAAAGCTGCAAAGATGAAAAATGCCGTCAAGCCGCTTAAAAAACAGGAATTTTTCCGTTTAATTCAGAATTGTTTTCCACGACAGATTACGTTAACCTAAAGGGAAACGGATGAAACTCACAAAATACCTTAGATTCTTCAAATGCAGGTCAGTTCATTAATTTATAAATTTTTTTACTCTCTAGTACGTTTTAACATTATTTTAAGACTGATAAATTGTTACGCAATCATTAATTTTTACGTTTATTTTTTGTAAGTATGATTTTTTTTTTTTTTGTAGGTGAAAATCAAGAACTGTTGAAGTGTCGAAAAGTAATTGAAGAACTAGTTTCTCCTCAGAGTACAAACATATCTACTTCAAATTTGAATGTCAGGATAATAGACACCAGTAAGGTTGTACAAAATGAGACCCAAGCTTTACCTCTGACTAATACGAATAGCATACAAATACCTTTACATGTCGTACAAAATGCCAGGCCTTTGATAAATTTACTGGTAAAAAACATACATATACACATCTCTTATGTAAGCTCAAAAGTGTTATTTGTTATGTATTTTTTTCTCACATGAAATTTTTTTTTTGTCGATATGTTCTGTTTCATCATCTCAGAATCTTCAAGTCACGACTACAGGTGATATAAGACTCTATATCCTCCTGAATCATAACGAAATGACTGATAGATCGGATAGCTTAAAGGATGTAGTTGAAAATCCTTTGCCTGCACCTACAGTATCAAATGTTTCTGATCAAAATCAAAGTAATCCCGTCGTGAAAAAAAAACCAGCAAGAAGTAGAACTGCAGTGATCACGTCAGATGAATATATACGAAATCTGATTACCATGAATATAAAAAATATGAAAAAAGAGAATATAGAAAAAAATGTACGAAAGATAACACTTGCTAAGAAATCTGACAAGTTAACAAAAAATTTTAAAACCGTACTAGAAAATGCAAAAGCCATTGAAAAAAAAGGCGGGCCCACAAGAGGCATCTAATGACGATCAAGTTATCAATTATGTGGCATTAGGAAGTGAAATAACTAATAATCCTAATTTAGAATTAATAAACTTGCAAGATGCTCCAATTTAATTTGCTCAAGATAACCAACTGAAACAGAATTTTGCCAAAGAAAATTTACCAATGATAAATAATTATTATAAAAGTTACATTACGATTTAGTCAAAAAAGTTCCTAAATATTTTATCAAAATTTAATTTTGTTCGAACAACTTAAGATTTTTCGTTCTTAATGATGTGTCATTTTTACTTAAATGAAATTAAAGAGATTATATTTATGTTTAGATAAAATGATGAAGCCAAATTAATGTAAGATTGAAATTTTTAACTTTTCATATTTCATTATCTGTGATCAAAAATAAAATAAAAAAAAAACGTAATAATTAATCATTATTCTTTTACCTGTTTCTTTACCTAAGTTTTCATTGGTAATGTAAAAGAAATTCACATTAAAAGTTCATTATTAAGTTACACATAAATAAGTTTTCTAAGATAAAACGTATTATATTTTATATCTTAGTAGGATATATTCTTCGTGCTACCCGTACCCCGCCTCTTGCCATTCTGTTCCCCACACATGAGGTATAAGAAGCAATAGTGATGACTTTCAACTACTGTATTTTTAACCTTAAATGAGGCAAGATATTGGTATTTCATTTTAAGTTACTTGTAAATCAAGTGTTTGTCTAAAGGGTTCCATCATTCCAATTTCCCAGTTCACATTACTTTTTTTTAAATTGATTATTCAAGTTAGGTTGACGCTCATGCCTCATGTTCCCCCTACATACAAAACTTTGCGCACATACCTGTGTATACATAAAGATCTTAAAATCCCTATAAAACTGCAGTTCATACGTGCAAACCTTTACATACTTGTGTATACATGTGCTCACTGTGGATCCTTATTGCGTATACGTGTATACACGTGGGCTCTTGCGTATACACGTTATAGCTGTACTGCATCTACGTGCGGACCCTAGCATAGTCGTGAATGTGCGCGCGAAGCTACAGACCCTTGCATAGCCGACCCTTGCTGCCAGTGCTGCCAGACAGTGTGATAGGAGTAGAGGCTCGTGGCTATTGGCCGGAGCCTCTATAGTACAGCTTGTAAGAGTCTCCCAAACCAAACCCCTCTACTCTAGCTCCTCCCACCACCTATAGGTATATATATTCCAAGCCTGTAGGCACAACTTATGTACTACATCTGTACTAAAGCAACCAGTTGATGCGATAGATGAGTGGACTAGCGGCTCTTGCACTTTTGCTAGGTAAACCTTCGAATCTTGGCTACGGCAAATTTTTTTTTTATTTCTTTTTTTTCTGCACACTTTTTGATCATGATTGTTGATGTAGATTTCCAATTCGTTTCTGATCATTTTCGCTGTAAGTAAGATATGATCTCAAGTAAGTTCACAGATGCCTTGTTAAATTCTTACAAATGTAATATATATATGGTAATCAAACTTTAACAGTATAATAACAATAAAATTGTTAAGTAACTCGTTAAATAGATAAAGTGTGTGCTTAAAATTAATGTTGCCTCAATATATATTTAAGTTTGTTATATAGTGTCAACACTACTTAAACTCGAAAAATATAATTAAATCACTTATCTATATTGTTACTGTCTCTTCTTTAATCTACACTAGCAAGAAAATTTATAAATTACAACAAATTATTAAATCATTGGGAGTTTGCCAATGCATATATCTTAATCTTATGATCTCGTGATACATAAAGTCTGTTTTTTACTCTTGATTGTCAGATGCATGAAATTTATAAATTTTTCTCATTTATTTAATAAATAAAATTTTTATGGAAGCTTTGGATATTTAGGAGCGTCCAAAGGTGATACAATTTAAAAACCAAAGTTTTAAAAAGCAATACAAGTATAAACCACAAAATGGTACGGTGTCGGAAAAAAAGTTAAAGAAATTTACTCTTTTTAGTATTATTTATATTCTTATGGATTGTATGAAAAGACAAAAACAATTGTCACGAATCCATTTTAATTGATTTCTGAAAAAATTTAGCACAAAATTTAAATGATTTTTAAGCATGAAGCACTGAATGAGCAGAAAATTGAAGGGGAATGAAGCGTAAAAGATTTTTTGTGCGTTATTACTATTTTACATATTTTTAATTACTGCCTGAGAAGATCAATAATGACGTTTTTATGAAATGATATCCTATTTGACAGTGCATTTAAAAAAAAAACTTTTACAAGTTTTATTTCTAAATTCAGAGTAGTGTTTACGATATTCACTCATTAAAGAAGTTTCTGAAACTTTGTGTATTAATTTCTTACACTCTATAAATAAGCTGTTTAAATTTTATAATGACTGCACCTACCGTTTTACAGATATAAAGCTTCAAAGTTGGACTCTTTGATATTCGAAGTATAGGGTCACCCCTTAAAAAAAAGAGTTTGTTATTGATGTACAAAAATCGCTCTATGGATTATTTGAAAAAACTCTAATGTTATTTTTGATGCCTTTAGGATTTAAATACCAAAATTTGAGATCATTAAGACGTGCCATTTTTTAAATATCCTAATATTTATATGATTTGATGATAAATAAATCAGTTATTATAGTATAAGTGTACAATTTGTAGCATGGTGGATAAGCTTTTGTCCCGCGACCAGAAGGGCGCCGGTTCGATTCTAGGTTTTTTTTTCTTTTTTTTTTTTCCGACAGATTTTGATAAGAAAATCTGTTGCGCTGCCGTTACCGCAGTTCAAAAATTTTCATTTTGGTCCCCATAATGGGAAAGCCAGAACGCGCCATAAGAAGCTTCGCTTCAAAAAAATTTGCCGTAGCCAAGATTCGAAGGTTTGCCTAGCAAAAGTGCGAGAGCCGCTAGTCCACTCGGCCATCGCATCAACTGGTTGCTTTAGTACAGGTGTAGTACATAAGTTGTGCCTACGGGCTTGGAATATATATACCTATAGGTGGTGGGAGGAGCTAGAGTAGAGGGGTTTGGTTTTGGAGACTCTCACGAGCTGTGCTATAGAGGCTCCGGCCAATAGCCAAGAGTAGTGATCCTTAAGGGAGGATCACTAGCCACTCCCTTGAGGATCACTAGTTACGAGCCTCTCCTCTGCCATAATCTTCTATGAGCGACACTATCGCACGGTCTGGCAGCACTGCTTGCTGCCCTTGCATAGCCGCGCGTGTGCGTGCAGACCCTTGCATAGCCGTGCATTCTCTCGTGTGTCCGAGCTCCACCTTTCATAGCCGTGCATTGTCTTGTGCATACTGCATAGAGATATATATCTGCTATGTTACCACCAGCATCAGCGCTGCTAGTGGCGAAAACTAGAAATGCTATCTATTAATATAGGCAGGATAAGCTAAACGTTTTTTGGTATAAAAGCGTAGAGGAATCCCAAATATATTTAAAAAATAATTTTTTTAGTGAATAAACAACTATTATTCGATAACCTATATAACTTTGTATGTGTCAAAGACTTTATTTGATTTCTTACGTGACATAGACAAGTAAGGCATCGATTATTCCATCAAAGTAACAGGTAATTTTATAACCTCGTACAAGCCCAAGTGTGCATTTTATTATTGGAAAGACGTTTTTGATGCCAAATTATTATGATTTGATCTTTTTCTTTATGATTCATGTAAGTAGAGAACATACTAAGTGTTCTTTTCTTATATCTAAACTACCTGACGATTAGTTTTTTTAAAGTGTATGTTATTAATTATTTCTGTTAATAAAGTAACTTACAACCATATTTCTCGTATTTTTTATTTCTTGGAGCATTTACATGCTAAAATTACTGTTGTGTCAAAGATTTAGGTAATATTTAATCAGATGTTCATGACTCGTTAAAGAAAACTTATATTAGTGAATTTTATGACTCAGGTTTTATGAGCTATTATCCTAAAAGTATTTCTAATTATTTGATGTTCAAGAAAGAATGATTTTTATCCAATGATACGTTACTTTTCACTTTATGAAAAAAACTTTGTCCATGGATGCTTTGAAAAACTGATTATAGTTTTATTTAATTAATTTAGGGAACTGTGGCATACAAATGCACCGAAGTATATATGGATGACTCAGAAATATTTTAGATTCATCTCAGTTGGCATTAAGGATGTTCCATACAGTTAGCGGGGAGAGCATTTGAGGGGCAAGGGGGAAACAGGCAGCGAGTCAATAATTTTCAACGCTGCACAAAATGTATGTACGTATACTCACAGTTCTACAGGTACTTAGTTTATATACATACATACACGAATTAATTCCCCTTTGCAAAAAGCGCATTTGATAATTAAGGCCATCCGGCGAGTGAAGTCGAAAACTCGAGTCACCTCACGTCGTTGTATCATTTTTTTCAAGCGTTTTAACATTTTTTTTTTTGTAAAAGAAATCAGATGATCGTCGCGAAACTTGCTGTACAATAAATTAGTAACATTATCGGTGACATATAAAGACGTCCTTAAAAACGTCTTTCCGATAATGAAATGCACACTTAAGCTTGTACAAGGTTATAAAATTACTTATTTTTTTGACCAAATAATCAATTCTCTACTTGTCTTTATCACTTAAAAAATCAAATGAAGTCCTTGACACATACAAAGTGTATATGAGTTATCAAATAATAGTTGTTTATACACTGAAAAAATTATTATTCAAATATATTTGAAATTTCTCTATGTTTTGTACAGAAATCTATTTTGTTTATCGTGCCTATGGCATTTCCAGTTTTGGCCACTAGCAGCACTGAAGCTGTTGGGGACATAGCGGATGTCTTTGCAGTATGTACAAGGCAATGCACGGCTACGCAAAGTTTAGCGCGGACACACGAGAAACGCACGGCCATGCAAGGGTCCGCGTGCATACCCGGGGCTATGCAAGGGTCTGCGCGCACATGCGCGGCTATGCAAGGGTCTTTGGCTTCGCACGCACATGCACGACTGTGCAAGGGTTTGCGCGTGGATGCAGTACAGCTATAACGTGTGTACGCAAGAGTCTGCGTGTATACACGTATACGCAAGGATCCACAGTGACCACATGTATACACATGCACGTAAAGGTTTGCACGTATGATACGCAGTTTTATGAGGATTTCAGGATCTTTTCGTATACACAGGTATGTGCGCAAAATTTTGTATTCATACAAGGGTCCGCAGTGTCCGAATGTATACACAGTGAATACGAGTATTTGCTACCTAGACCACGCTACTCCGGTAGGTCCATCTATGACTATACGAGACCACGCAAGGGCGCGTTGATATCGTCAGGTGGTCTCACTAATCAGGGACTCGCAACTGTGCTGGGAGTTTTGTCAAATTATTTTTTCAGCACAAGAGTAAAAGAAGTAAAATTGATTACCTCAAACTTATGGGCCCGTGTGTGTTTTACTCGGTCTGCATCGTCTTATACAACGGCTAGAACATTTACAAATCAAATTCATGGCCACGTTTGTGTTTTACTCGAACTGCATTGTCTACTACAACTGCTTGAACTTTTAGTCAAGCATACTTTGGCTTTACCCTAGTAATTTCTAGAATATATAAAAATTGCCAAGGATTTTCGCTACTATGAATGTACCTTTACATTTATTATTTGTGCATATAAATGAACCTGTAGTTCAATTGTTATTTAAATCTTGTACGTTAATCCATAAACGACAGTACTATCTTAAAATACTCGGACCGAGTATTTAGTTCTTCACTTTCATTTGATTCATCTTTTTATAACTTTATTACTTTATGTGACGTTTTGATTACTTATACACACCTACTATACGCTAGGGTTCTTTTAAGCAAAATTGTAATGAGTAGAAAGATGAAATACTCATAATTTTTTTAATAAATACATTAAAAAGAAAAAGAATTGATCAAATAGCAGGTATTCGTGCCGCTACGGTACAAGGTTAGATCAGTAAGCATATATAGTCTGATCTATTTTCATAGCCTGATACATATACAACATTTTTACTGATGCGTGAGTAACAAAATGTATAATTACCAGCCAGGGAAAGCAGAACCAATTTTTTATCTCGTATAAAAATTGTGGCTGATAATTAAAAAATATAAAAATATTTATAGATTGTCTTTTATTATTGTATTAAAAAGTTGAAAATAATTGTTTACCGTACGCGTAATTGATAAAAGCAAGGAACACCGATAGTATATGATGTTATGAAAAATGCAATACTGTCGTGACCTTCACTCTTATCAAGTATGCCAGTATCGGGATTCCAAATGATTTAATTAAATCGTAATTTAATGACAGTGTAATCAACGTTTAAATTTTATTCTTGCTTGGAAAAATATTCATTCAACAATAAAATTTACTTCCTGATCAAAGTAAGTTTTAACTAAGAATTAAATTTAATTGTTAATTGTAATACACTTCAATTAAGAATTTAATTTTAATTCAACGTTTTAAAGAGATATTTAATGTTATGAAACCCTGCACAAGATGCACTGGCCTTTTAACCATCGAGAACAAAGCAAATAAATGAGAAAGTGTCATTTATTACGTAAGTTACAAAACAGTTAAATTGAATTGTTTATTGAAAAACCAATCAATTGATCATAAAATTAAATCAAAAGAACATTCAGGTAACAACTAAATTTAATTGATAATTGAAATAATATTTAATCAAGAACTAAATTTTAATGGTAATTGTTTGATTGAGAAATTGAATATTTATCCTACCTTGGACACTTTTACAGCCCAGGTACACCCTCGGAAGGAAAAGCAGCGTTTGCCACTCATGTGTATCCGACTAGGGGGTCCTAACGGTCCCTTGGGCGTTGCTTTGCAAGCGCCCTTGGGCCCAGGGACCGCCCTCGAGAGATGCACATTTGTGACGAAAACTTATATCAGAACCCTGGCCAGTATACATACATATGTACAATTTATTATTTAAATATATCGAACTGCAATATCACACTCGATATCACAAACATACTTATTTTTTGCGTACGTGGCTAGATCGTCTCCATGCCTCACTAATGAGTCCACGCGGGCGAGCTAAGACGAGATGAATCATTTCAAATGATTCCTAGTCTTTTTCTTAACTTCCCAAATTTACCCTGGTTCTATTCGGAAATCATGATTCGGTCAAATTGAATGTTGGTACCCACCCAAACTCCTACTTAACTATCTGATCGTGTGATCATGTGAAAACATGCTCCAAAACGACTATCAGCTGATTAACTACACTGAAAAAACTATGGTCGGCAGCAGCTGCTACATGTTGAGAGCGTACTTACTCCGCAGTAAGTTGTTAATGCGACCCGCTACGCGTGGAGCCAAATCGCATCCACAGTGAGCTCATTGCTCAGCCAGTGGTATGTACTATAGACCACGCATCTACATTACGCGCAGGAGTTTGTCACTTCCACAAAGTCGTGGCTGCTGCTACGAGCCATAGATTTTTCAGTGTATGTATACATAATTAAGTAGGGGTGGGGGTAGATACCAACCGAAGTGCTGACTTAAACATCATTTCCGAATAGAGCCCCTATCTATACACTTCGAAGTCTGGAGGTGCCCAGTATGAGCTCAAAAATAGAGATTTAACTTGCTTGGTATGGAGAATGTACGCATGCATGTGTGGGTGCAATAAAATGGCACGCGCACACACAATCACGCGAAAATAAATTGTCTTCGTGATATCGAGTGTAGTATTTTAGTTTGCTATAATTAAAATAAGACTTACTGAGAAAAAATTTTATGGTAAGTATGAAATAAGTCTCTTACACAACTTTAAATTCGTAATAATATTTTCCAGTTGTGTAGCTCCTACCAGTCTAAAATGGATTCTGCAATCATTTTTAGCTTTAAAATTTATAGGTTGTTCCTTGTGCATGGATTTTGATGAGCCGGAGAACCTGCAAAGCTTATTGCAGTATTTGAAAATTAATCAAAGAGAAATTTCCATTATTTAAACCATTGAGGACAATATGCGATTATGAAAAAGCCTTAATCAAGTCAATGAGGATAAACTTTGGGATAAAAACTGTTAGCGGATGCCTGTTTCATTTTGCGCAGGTAATGATGATTGTTTTTATTATCATAAAAGCATAAATCCTTTTTGTTGTTGGACAACCATAAACTACGAAGTTTCAAAAAGAGTGATGATGTCTGGTAATGAAAAGCGACACTAGGTAATGAATGGAGATGAGTGTTAAAATCAAGTGATGAGATTTTTTTTTATATCACGAAAATATTCTGATGATTGATTTAAATAACTGAAAATTCAATCTCGCTTTAAATAGGGAGGTATACATTATATTATATTGCTTTGATCAGAGCTTTACGATGGTAATACATGTCGATATTCTCAACAATATTGTCTTGCTCTTGAAAAATCTTGATAAAAATAGATCTTGCATTGGTCTTGGCATGTGCAATCTTGTCTTGTCTTGGTCTTGTCTTGGACTCTTAGTCTAAATTTAAATGATAAGAATAGCGTTATAAATTTCAAAATATATAAATTGGAAATCAAATTTCAAGATGATATCTAAGATAAAATTTAAGCTTAATTTTTGAGACTATGCTGAGAGTATTTTTTTTTAAATTTTATTGACATTAATTCTTGCTGGAGAATATTTTGATGTAAATAGTTATATACAGTTCTTTTGTTTTGCAAAATAAATCATCTTTATTGAAGTTGTTGAGGTTGTTGGTGTGTGGGCTCAATAAAATGGACGGACGATAGAGTTAAATTTAATTTAAATGTTTATTTAGCACAAAAGCTGCCTTCAGCCTGACGTTCACAAAAAAACTTAGTTTACAAGAAAATGAGAATAGGATCAGTGTGGCGAACGGGCGCGCAAAGCAACAGCTGGAAAAGTACTGACTGTATCGAACGAGACTACTCCTCCGTTGCACTGACTTATACACATATATATGTATATACAGCCTATCGATAACATCACACACTTCAACACTCCCTCCCGACTTAAGATAGCTTAGATATATCATATAAAAGTACAAAAAAAGTATTGATTATATTTGGTTCATTGATCTAGATTTAGTAAAATTTTTTTTTTTTTTTTTTTTTTTTTTTTTTTCATGGCTGGCCATCTTATTTAACTCAGGCCGTGGGTCAGACTTAGACGGACTGGTTTCGCATTAGCACCTTACTTGTCTGAAAATGGAGATGACACATTAGTTACGTATCCGAGCCGCTGACGTTATTTGTAATTAGATTAGTGAATTTTTCGTGGAGCTCGATTGGTAGGAGCTTTGTAAAAATGTCTGCCATTTGTTCTTTAGTATTTATCCCTCTGACGTTTACCCTACCACAAACCACGCATTCCTTGACATAATATTCATGGACCTCTGTAATATGCCGCAGTTTCCCCTCTGCCACTCATCTTAGAGTTTAATTCTGCAGCCTTATTATTACACCATAAATCTGCCGGGCAAAAGGTTCTGTTTTGTATGATTTTTAAAGAGTTATCCACTGCCATTAATTCTCTACATGCTTTACTCAAGGCCACATATTCAGCCTGACATATTGACAAGGACACGTAGGTTTGTTTGTGAGTTTTCCAAGCCACGGAATCGCCAAAAAGCTTAATTACGTAGCCACTTGTAGTAAAGGAGCCTTTGCAATCACCAAAACTAGCGTCGGAAAATGCTTCTAAATTAAACTGCCTTCCAAGATACTTTAATCCCAGCGACTTAGTCCCAGCCAGGTACCGGAACAATCGTTTGATCATGTTCCAATCTTCATTTGTCGAACTTATCTGATGTCTGCTCAGCACGTTTACTGCATAACTAATGTCAGGACGCACAGTGTTAGTGACATACAGCAGACTGCCTACAGCCTCGCGGTATGGAACATTTTTCGCTGACTTCATTTCGCTTACGTCAGCTTGCCTTTCTGACTATTCTCTCTGTTTCCTCTGTTGGTTCAGTACTTGACCAGTCACCTAGGGAGTTTTTACCGGTTTCGAGTTTTCAAACCCAAACTTAGCCAGAATTCTATCAATGTATTTAGTCTGTGTCAGCATCAACACACTATTTTTCCTTTCTCTTCTGACTTCAATACCTAGAAACGATTCCACTTCCTCTAGATCTGTCATTTCGAACATCTTTTGCAGACTATCTTTTACAGACTTCAACTTCACTGGATCATTACCCGCGATGCTCATGTCATGTACGTATAGAACAAGGATAAGTATCTTGTCCCCCCCGTGCCAAGTGAATAAGCACGGTTCCAAGATATGCGATTTCAGACCTATTTTAGTTGCCGCTTCCGAAAATCTGTCATGCCATTTCTTTGGACTGACTTTTAGGCCGTATAGAGCTCTTTTCAGTTTGCAGACTTTATTTTGGCGATCCAGAGTGAAGCATACCAGGCCCTCGGGTATTTTCATCTATATCTCGTCATCAAGAGTCCCGTTCAGAAAGGCCGTTTTCACATCGAGCTGACATGTCTCAAGATTTAACTTATTGGCCAAAGCCAGAACTGTCCTGATCAGAGTTAGCCTCGACACAGGAGCGTAGGTCTCTGTCAAGTCATACTCGTTTTTATCTTTAAATCCTCGTATTACCAGACGTGCCTTATACTTTTCACAGCCTCGAGCATCTGACTTTTTCTTAAGTACCCAGCGGGAATCAATGATGTTCGGA
>JAPYYV010006270.1:26180-38536 GCA_030522625.1 Copidosoma aretas | reverse complement strand
CCCCCCCACCGACCCGTCGCCGATTTCCTAGCTATAACGGCTGCTATTATCTGCTGGTTGTTGTTGTATTACAAGTATACATTACAATGCATACCTATCGCGAAGATAATGCAAAGCTGCGCGCGACAAGCGTCCACGGACCAGAGCAGCTCTTTCTCCTCCCATCGTCTCTCTACTTGTACAACCCACGATACGCATATTGGCGTTTGAAAATCGCGTTAGCCGCCGCGGAAGCGCGTTTGGCTTTCGGTGCGCATGCGACGCGTGCGTGGCTGCTGCTACTGCAGGTGATGGCCTTCGGCTCGGACAAGTTCGCGCGGTTCGCTCAATATCAACGAGACGAATCAAAAGGACGCGCGTGTATATTGTACGTCCTCGTGTTGCTTTATACACGGGGAGTTTGTTGGGGAGATCGGCAACCGAACACGTGCATGCAGGGAGGACAGAGGGACATTTTAACGGAGAACACAAAATCGGTAATGATCGGTAAGTCCACGCGCGATAATAGATCGGTAAGAGATGGGCGAATAATGGCATGGAGGGGGGTTGATGTAGAATCAAACTTTAAATTACAGAGCCGCTAGGAAAAATTCGAAGCGCGGATTGAAAGCTCCGCGTCTCTGGATGGAAAAGAGAGATGCAAGGAGCGCCGATCTGGAAGAGCTGTATACCATGTACATGCGGGCCCGCAGAGTTCGTCTTTTTCTCATGATCGGTAGCCTCGTCGTTGTTCATTCAACTCGAGAGAGAAAAAAAAAAAGAGCACTCGCTCAACCTCACACGCGTTGTTGCGGAGGCCAGATAATCGGAGCTTGCAACCGGATCAAAGATGAGCCCCCATATCTCTCCGAGGCGCGAAGCTTTAAACTCGCGAGTTCGGCGCTCCCGTTCGCGTTCAACGATCCGGCGCTCAAAAATTCAACGGCGATTCTTAAACGAGACCAAAACCCGTGACATCGAAGCTTCGCGCGTGCGATACAATTGATGACTCGTACCTATATTTACATTACACGCGGTCGTAAGTGCATACATATAGATACGCAACACGTATGAGATAAGTTGCGAGCTGGCGGCAAAGAGAATCGGCAGTACCAGCGTCGGGGGTCCCGAATTATTTGCGAGCGCCCGCGACAACTCCCCTGTATATATAGTGTACAGACTACACGCTGGTAATAACAAAATACATCACGGCGCGGCGCCGCCGGTGCGGGGCTCGAGTCGGCGCGAACAAGGTGAGCGAAAGTTCATGGCTGCTATGGTCGTTCACATTGAAAGCGGGGGACGACGACGCCGACGACGACGACGTTGGCGGTGGCGGTCGAGTCGAGCGCGTTGTAGGTACAAGGTATATACGGGGTATTATACCCAGCACTTGACTCCCCGCGCCGATCCAAACTCCCTTGGCTCTACGTTTTTTCTTCGCGCCTCCCGATGGCGCAATGACCGTTTCTCCCCCTCTCCGTTCTTCTCTTCCTTGCGCATCGGCCGCGATTGCCATTTGTCGTGTATACCTGCAGCACGATGGCATCGGGGTGTTTTTCACACCTTCTGTCTTCCAAAGTAGAGATTTTTGATTATAGTTAATGCATATGCTCGTCGTCAACAAATCTCTGTATGGATGATGGAAAAGCGACGAACAACCAACAAGTACCGAGGCCTTGCGTTTGTCAATCAATCGGAATTGCGAAGCCGCAGCAATGATCATTTGAGAAAAAGGACGAAAGTAATAAAAATGATGAAACTACGAATGGTAGGTATAGAGATGAATTTGAGAGTGATCGCTGTAAGTTCTAAGCCAACAGCCTCGTTGACTGCTTGCGGATGTAGATTTGTATAAATGATGTGTTACCAAGTGTAGTTTGACAATTATTGTATTGTACGAGTATAGGTATAATGTGTGTATGTATACGCGCACCTATGTACATGGAATTAATTAACGCGTATAGCCATACAAGTACAGGCATAATACATGAAATTAAATATAAGACGAGCCGACGGCGAACGAACGAACGATTTTACTGTACGATTTTTCGAGCCATTCAAGGGCAAGATCGGCGTTGATGTAACATTACGTCGCTGCTCCATGCTCTCCGAGAGTCGCCGCAGAGATAATGCGGAAAGAAAAGTTCGGTACTTATGTACGGGCTTCGAACGGAGTAGGCTGTATTATAATACATACATACAGCGCTCCGGAGAACAAGGCTATTACAACAGAGGCGAGCATAATATTTCAATTCCACGCGCACGCGTGTACAATAATACGTATATTATATAATCTCGGTCAATTTTCACGCGCGCACGCGCACGCAATGTTTATTATAATTTCAACAATATACCAACGCCAGGATACTGCGCATATGGGATTGCGTGCAGATCAGTCGATATACAGTCTCGATAAAGACAAACCGTCCCGCGGTGTATTACCAACAAATTCACCACAATATCGCACAGACGCATCATTATGTGATGATGGGGGGGGAGTCGTGTCACTAAATATAATTGTGGATCACGATGTAACGGTCGATATTGCGTCGAGTCGGCGAAACAACCGCGACGAGCATCGAGCGAGGGTTGGCGCGGTGCACGCACGGAGGGTTGGTACGGAGGAGCGCGATGTTCACCGTTTATCGTTATTATAGGAAGTCGCTGGGGCTTTGCCGTGATCGGCACCTTGTTGCGAGTCTCATATTGCGACCCTGAAGGGGCTCTCCTTCACCCAGTGATGTATAAGAGACAACGCAGCGCGCTATACACATCATGTACTACGAACTGGCCATAAAAGTACATACATACAGCCATAGCCTGCATCAGGCAGCCAGACGACCAGCCGACTCTCGGCACCGGCAGTCAAGGTCGCGCCGAGTGTGTGTACCGCTCTATGCCATCGACGACGTAAACCCTGACACATATAACCGGGACACCTTCACTCTCCGCTCCGCTCTCGGCTCGTGCACCGCTGCGCTGCGGAGACTCTCCTCGCGCGGCTCTCCTTCTTGTGCATTATTATTTTATGTACACACTCCGCTCCAGCACTTTGTGGTATTGACTCTTGTGGGCGCAGCATTAATAATCATGATGTTCTTCCTGCAGGGGCGCCCATCTCTTTCTCGTCTTTCGATATCACGGGTCTGCCGTTTTCGTAGACTTTGTCCATCGATCCCGAACGATCGGCCCGGCTCTTAAGTACTGCAATCTATTTTTCGCAGTACCAACAGTGCTCGGGATGAAAATGCGGGATTAAGGTGTTGACACGATCGGCTGGCCCGTACGGCTTTAAACATTATAATATCGACATTTGTGAAAACCCGCGCGCGAGCCGGGGTTATCGTTGATGATGCGGGGTGAGAAGAAAATATAATTGCCGAGGGAGAGAGAGAGAGAGCAAAAGTACGCTCGAGGGTAAGCTCGATGAGTCCCTGCGGCAGATGGATCGATGCGGGCGATACTCATTGCATACGTATCATAGAATGAGCGACACGCTCGATCTGTGGACTGATGATGATCGGGGACAAGGGCCCTGCCGCGAGTCCTGCGAGATACCCTGTAAGCATTCATCGAGAAAACGAAACTGCATCGCCACCTCGTACAGCCTCAGCGGAGTTGCCGAGCCGCACGATTCTCGCGCGCGATGCACATTATAGAGGGCATCATAGGCGAGGGGGGGTCTGCTACATGTATATATCGTGCAGTATTATATACACTAGGCATGAGGCAAAGTCGTGGCGCGGGAGAATAGAAAGGTGCAGAGGCGAGAGAGGAGTCGGGAAGGAAAGGCCGATGCCCGCTGACGGCTCTGACCCGCGCTTGTGTACTTACTAGTACTACAGCGCGAAGCGGGAGAAAGTTGCTGCTGCAGGCCAACTTACTTTCTCGCGGTGCGTGCTGCTCTTGCTTCGTCTATACTCGTGTTGTATTATGCGCGGCCGATGCAATCTTTGCTCGCGTACTTATTATAATCCATGTGTGTATATGCATCGGCCAGCAAACCTATGATATTATATCGATGCGTGTATTTGTACAACGTGCAGAGGGTGCATGCGTATAATATAATACGACCTCTCGGGCGTCCCTCGCAGCGCGCGCTGCAAAAAACAAAAGGTTCTTTCGAAAAACTTGGTGGACCGCACAGAGCCATTTCTCTATCTTGCTCCCGAGTGCCGTTGAACAACATTCATCGGCAAATATGTAGGGGTTCTTCGCGAGGAGGAGCGAGCCGCCGATCGTGGCCTCAGGGGGGCCATTTTTCGAAAGAACCTTTTTTTTCTTTAATACTCGACGGTTTGCAGAGATTTCGCCACCGATCGTCTTAGAAATCCCGTGGGCTCGCGAAGAATCACAAAACCCACGTTCCGTCAAAATTTCAATTGAAACGCGACTTGCGAATTATCAAAAAACAGTGGCTACTTTTTTGCAATTTGCAAACGAACCGCTGGACCGATCCAACTCTGCCGTGGCTACTTTTTTTCGTCCTAAAATTGCGCATCTTCCCCCCCCCGAAAACGTTTTTTTTCTCAAAATTACGGATTTGCCGGTAGAGAAGCGAAAAACCTGTTTTGGCCATTTTTGCCATTTTTTTTGTCCCTTTACCCGACTTTTTTTTTGTCCTATTTTAGTTACGTTTATCATTGGGCTCGAGATCTAAACAATGCGTTTTTTTTGCCCTAATGGGGCTTTTTTGCACATTATATTATCAAGTTCTCGTCCAATTACCGTGTATCTTTTTTGTGAAAATTTATTATTGGAGGAGTAATATCGATCGAACAAACTTACTACAGATTTTGCCTCTAATCGTTACATTGTTTCATATTTCGATTATTTTATTTCAAATATACTCATGCATATATCATTAGTATTATTATTATTTCGAGTGAGATCGGTGATAGTGTCTTAGAGTGTACTTTTTTCAAAGTGATATCAGTTTGTGAAAGTTTTAATAGTGCATAATATACACATTTCGATTGAAAAATCGCGATAAATATTATAAGCTTTGCTTGATGTTTGTGTTACTGTACGTAGCTGTAATAATATACTGTAATAATCAATGATGTTTATTTTTATTATGATGATTATGATAATTATAATAATTATTATTGTTATTATGGCTCCATTGAGATAATGATTGTGTGCAGATTGGTTAAAAGTAATGTTCAGGTCGAAATTGATGACGAATGAAAAATAAGCCAACAATTATAAGAATATAAATAACTAAAATATTAATAAGGTAAATATGCAGAAGTGTGGCTCCATCCTATATTGGTATAATGGGTTGGGTTATTTACCAAAAATAATAATCCAAATTTTGGAAACAAAAAAATACACGATAAAATACACATGGATACATCAAAATAAATTCGAATGAGAAAACTATAACGAATCGTTTGTATGATGTACATACCTATACATTGATGCCTGGGGGCAAGAAAGCTCTTTATTTCTTGAACGCAAAATTCTACCAAACTTGTTGGGAGAAAAAAGCTAGTAAGTAAGTATATAAGTAGTGCTTCCTCAAATTTGTACCGAAATGTTAGTTTTCCCGAAAATTCGTACTTGTAACGTTTCAGCTGTAATGAATTTTCTTTCATTGTCAGGATAAAAAACTGCATTGTTGTACTGATGCTATAATTCTTTAATATTCAGAGAAAAACCGATCGTCATAGCGCTTTTCGATCATAATTATGTTGCGCCGATATAAAAATAAGATGACTAGTTTAAGAAACAATGTGGTAAGGTGCGCATTGTGTGACGCAGAAAAAGTCAAGAACCCAACGAGCCGAGCAGCTGCTGCAATCGAGAGTATAAATATAGAGCAACGAAAAGCACCCCGGGCACGAGAGTGAAAAACCATGAGGGTGTAGAGGTAAGTACTGTAGTGACAAAGTAAGCTCTCGACTTCCCGCAGCTTCAAGCCGTGCATATAATTATATAGGAGAGCATCTTCGCTCGAGGGAGATGGCGAGATTTCGTGCAAGCTGCTGATGCGGCCGCCGGCACACATGCATGTATATATCATATTCATGCAGGGATTCAGCGGTGCATGACGTAGAGCTGCATGTGCAAGCTGCTGCACGCGGCCTGCACGTTTGATGTATCTATACAGTATATATAGTGTGCACGGTAGCAGCGGCAGCAGCAGCCAGAGTGACGTCATTCATTCGATGACGCGTGGTCAAGCGCGGTCAATGCACCGTCGTCGTCGTCGTCGTCGTCGGCACGGCGGAGCTTCGGCTGCTCCGGAGTATAATATATGTATATAGCGAGGCCGAGGAGAGGAGAGATCGCGGTGCAGCATGCTATACCTTCCTCCTCTTCCATCCCTACCTTCATACACACTATATACGTATGGTACAAACATAGTTACGTGCATGCAAGAGTACCTCGAGGTGTGTAGTGTGTACCTTATATTATATACATATAACATACACTGCAGAGTGCAGAGAGCTCTTCGCCAGAGAACTGCATGCTGCATGGGCACTGGGCAGAGAAAAGCAACAGAGAGAGAGAGAGAGAGAGAGAGAGAGAGAGAAAGCGAAAAGGGGAGAGAGAGCATTATGCACTCTCCCCTGCTCTTTTGCTCGCACTCTCGCTCTAGCCGCTGCCTAGCTGCACCGTCCGAGCTTCACTGCGTGGTGCTTATTTTTATCCATAAACTGTTCTATATGCTTAGCTGCCCATGCCTTACCCAATGTGCTTGACGCCATGCACCTGTCCCCTGGTCTGCTGTGTATATATACTATTATGAGGGAGTCTGCTCAGAGGAAAAGATTAAGGGGGGATATGAGCTTTCGAAACACCGGACCATTCGAAACCGCGATAATTATTAATAACAACAATAATTAATAATCCTATGGCAATCCACGGGAAGAAGGAGGAGGAGGTTGGAGACAATGGGGTTGATGCTTCTTCGAGCCGGGCATGGTAATTACGTAATACGTTGTATACAGTGCAGGGCTCTGCCAGCATGCAATTCTCTCTCTCTCTCTCTCTCTCTTTGTGCACATGTGCATCACGGGAAGCGCGCTCTGCGCAAGTTAATGTGAGGGCCCATACCAAGCTATCACCCATAATACATGCAGTACACCATACCATGGCATAGACACCATACAACAGAGGACGAGCCTCTTGCAATATACATACGTAACTCAAGCTCTGACACCCCCCCCCCCCCCATCCTCCCGAGAAGCTCATCACACTTTGATTTTCTTATCATTCTCCAAAATAGGGTACTTATTTATGGCACCTTCGATTTTATAATCTCGGCTGTTACAGCATTAGCCATCGACAGCCCCTACTTTTTAAAATCATTTTAGAATTTTCAAAACGATTTTTTACACTTGAGCTTTCGTACATCAGGCAAACTTTTCGGACGAATTGCTGAATTTCTTTTTCCGATGCGTCAAGTGAGACTCTATCATTTTTGTAATAAATAGATGAACAACGATACGTCAGTAAGTAATGCTATTTCATCAAGGCTTAATTTTTTAACGCTTCATAGGAATTATGATCTTTTTAAAGCTTTTTGGAAGGGCTCTCATTCGGCATGCAGTAATATTTTGGATAAAAAAATATCTATGGATGTCAAAGACCCCTTCCGTAATTTAATTATTCATTGCATACCCGAAGGTCTCATATAGGTCAAAGTGTCAACACAAGAAATAATTGATGGGGATAAATTAAATAAAAAAGAAATAATGAGAATTCGTTGGAAGAATAAGAGCGAGTACCGAGTCAGGCGAAAGGTGGGCGTGGACCCCGAATCCTGCGCAGTAAATAATGAAATGTATTTGTTGTGCAAAATGAATGCAATGAATAATCATGCGTATAAATTTTTTATTTCATTGCTGATGGATCTGTTTGTTCGGGTGAAATCCGTCCGCCCTCGTGGCAAAGCTATTGCGCCACCGGTGAACGCCCGCGGTGATGGCGCGATTGCATTACACGATATAACGCGAAGGTCACTAAGGCGGTTCAGGTGGCAAGGACAGTATAGTCATGATAAAGTTGAAAAATTCAGTCTCATGCACGACTACTGTTAATTAGTACTTGGGGCGGGATATTTTATTATTTAGGTGAAATAAACTTTTTTTAATACATACAATGATACATCCACATCAAAATATTAAACACTAAGAGTACTTCAACGCAGACATGTAATTAATTTTTATGCGTTAATTTCAATATTTAACTTAAAAGCAAGCTTAATTTACCCAATCTGTTGATCGAATAGAGCCGATTCTACTAACATATTCCGTCAACGCAGAATCTCTAGCTCTTTCAAATCTCGCAGATGAAAAAATATTTTTTTTCTCATAGCCATTTTGAGGTCCTGTCATAAGAAAGAGTCTTGGGCTCTATACTACTGTCGACGAGGCTGTCGACTGGGGTTCTATCGAAGTAAGACTTTTAAAGAAAATTCTAGTTAACGCACGCGCAGTAACTACTGCGCATGCGCAAACTACAAATATCGAAAAAAAATTATACTTTTCGCTTACTTCGATGAACCCCTGCTGTATTGCTACGCATTTTTGTTTCCTGCCGTGGTTAGTGGAAGAAAATAGTATAGTTTTCGTCACAAATGTGCATCTCTTCAGGGCGGTCCCTCCGTTGGGACCCCCCGTGGTCGGATGCACATGAGTGGCGAACGCTGTTTTTCCTACCGAGGGTGTACCAGGATTGCAAAAGTGCCCAAGGTAGGAAAATTACTATTATTTATTGTAAATCAATCACATGCGTAGCAGTGAAGACATAATATTTCTCACGAGGTTTACAAACCATCGGACCACACGGTCAGGAGTAACCACGCGTGAAAGTGATTGAAGCTGGTCGGTCTACATGAACAAATCTGCTAAATGTCAGAGCCCAACGACCCCAACGTGAAGTCTTGAACCCCATTAATTCTACTAACCAGATATTTATAGCAATAGACGTAAAAATCCAAAAACCAAAAAAGTATGAAAAATCATGAAATACTTTTTTTTTTAAATATGTGTGTAATTCGAGCGCCAATAAATTTTCACTAATAACATTGTTAAATTTTCAACGAGAAATCTCAAGATTGCCATTTATACACTGAGCACTCGAGATCTCATGTCACTCGAATTTGTGAAACAAATACATGTGTATGGGTCATTTTACACGAAAAAAAGGGTGGAAAGAACAGGCTAAAATGTCATTACCGTACCGCGAAGCAATAAAAAAATTTCATTTACAGCGGATTATACTGCCTGTGTAATGATTTTCGAGATTTTGAAGCTCTAACAATCTGAACCTCCTCGCACCCTTTCTAGTCATTAGGACGATAAAAAAATTTTTGAAAGGGTACATGTCGTTCCAACCGTGAAGCCTAGTTTTGACACTTTTTAATTGCACGAGACAAATGATTTAGTAAGGAAAAGTGGTCCATTCTTTGACATTTAGATTTTACCATTTTGTATAGTAGAGCGAACAAGCATGTCGACCAATTTTTTTCAACCAGAAATTCGAATTCGGCTAGTCATAGAGTCATTGTGAATTATAGAGTTCTGTTTCTATGAAGGCATCAGGTATGCCTACGTACCAAACGAAGTTTCGTTGAAAAATTCGTATTTGGGGCTTCAAAATCGTAAAAAAAGTATCGCTACGGTAATGACTTTTTCAAGTTTTTCAAAAATGCCATTTACATTAACATGAATTTTCTAAAAATGACAATAGAGTCGGGCCCAAATGTTTTCAGCTAGTTTGGACCTCACGTAACAGAAAAAAAAAAAAATTCTAAAATCTAAATTTTGAAAATCCTAAGTATTTTACACACCAAAATATCTTGTTTTTTGTTAAATGACCCATATAGAATTATATATATGTATATATATATATATATACATCAACGTACGGGGGGAAAAACTAAGAAAGCTATCTAGAATTCCGTACTTTTATTTTAAAATTTAGTACAAAGCATAATTTTAGGGCAAAAAGCCGCGCACGTCTTTTTGCTTTCTTTTATAAATTTTGCAAGAGTGTATGGTTCTGTAAGAATCTATTTGTTTTTTTACATAATATCTCCTGTCTTCAAAGTTGGCACTAAAAAATTTGAGAAATAAATAGGTCTTGCCAAGATCGCTACTTTTTGCTCCGAAATTCGAGCAGTATATCATACTACGTATAGGGTAAAACGTCCAATAGATAGCCACCCTTCTAGCAGATGGACGCTTTTGGAAAAGTAAAAAACGCACGATTTGAACGTTGAAAATAAAAACATTCGATAAACACTAACAAGTCGGAGCTTTATTTCAGAAATCCATGGGAATAATTCGGTTGCTCGGTTGATTAAAAACTTTTTTATAACTGTCTTATTCTTGAAAGTGCCTATCTATTGGCAAGGTGTCTATATCTTTTGGACGCTTTACCCCAACACATCCCTTGCCCCATAATGAGCAATATCGAAGCAATATTATAAGAGCGAATGCTTGTCATACAATGTATGTAATAGTTACAATAACTGCACTGACCGTTTCGATCCGGCGCACGTGCATCATGTCAAGGAAGCATGTCCAACACCGGGTGGTGGTAAGTCGAGGCAGACCATCGATCATCAACAGCGGACTCGGCGACTCAAGGGGACCATCATCGCATGGGTGTTATAACGACGTCAACAGCGCGGTATCAACAGAAACATCGGTAACACGGGCAGCATCAGTTGCACTGAAGGCGCGCATCATCTCTCATCACTGGGCACATAGTGGTCACTCACTGCATTATATTTGTGCATGGGGTTTCGCGCGCTTCCTCGATTGACAAACTTTTATATCGATGATTTTAGGGACGCGCTAGGATTAACCGATTTCATTCAAAATCACCGAGTATAAAGTGTTGAACAAGTGCCGACACTGCCGACACTGTCGTACTCGCATCAGGTATAATTATATGTCACCTGCTTCTTACCGATAGTATCCATGCTATGAATATGTGAGAAAAATTTAATGACTGTAAGTGTGTGTGCACAATATATCTCTATTAGAATAGGTGAAGGTACATATGTACTTTTAATAATAGGCTCATAGATCTAGATCGCACACCTATCGCGAATATACAACGTATATATAACACGCACACCGAACTCCGCGAGTCGAACTGACGGCCGACGACTGACTGTGCCGTCTGTGTTGTGTGCTCCGCGCGCGCCGGGCCTCCTCTTCCCTCTTCTCCACCCTTCCACCACTTTTCCCTTTCCTTTCCTCCCTCCGCGCTGCCGCTGCTCTTCGCTCTCTCTGCAAAACTTCGCTCACTCACCACCCGCCTCTATGATACTATACGTAAGTACTTTCGTGTTTTCTTTTCCCTCATTATTCCCTCATACTTGTAATATATGTGTACTCGCAAGCATAAGTATTGTTCTTACCTCACCGAGTCACCGCCTTTCCTCTTTCATTACACGAAGTACGTCTCTTTGTCGCCTACCGCACTTCTCGCCGCGTGAAGCGCGAGCGCCTTTTTTTTCCCTCGCGTCGTGCGCCCGTAAACTTTCTCCCCTCGTTTGAGTCACGCTTTTGGCTTTTCCTCCCTGTAAGTACTTATAGATCTGCTCTCTTCCGTCTCACATCGACCCCCGCCCTGCCGCCCTTGCCGTACCAAAAAAAGCCCGAATATCGTCTCGCTTACGCGGCGGTAAAGTAGTGCACGATGGACACACGCTAGTGCGTTTTTTGCGTACAGCCCAAGTACCATGTTGTCGTTGCTTCTATTCATAAAATATACCATATCTGTTACACCCTCGCTTTTTACTATTCCGATTATCTAAACGGTTGCTCGAATCGCTGCTTCGTTTTGTGCAAAAAACCACGACCCTCTTTTTTGTTTGATACTTATTCGGGGCAGGATCGGGATTGTAAGCTTTATTTTTTACCACGTTATTATCACCGTTAATTTTGCATCGCAGACTTTACTTCATAGCGCTGGTATATAGGTTTGATTTCGCAAAATTTGTATCGTGGTTGATTTCGATTATTCCAAGCTGATGAATTTCCACGGCAAGTTACAAGTCATCAAACTGTCCCGCGTACTTACAACATATTGCAACGCTATAAAAGTTGAAAATATAGAAAATAATGCGCTGTGACGGTAAAAGGGCGCGAAACACCCGCTCGTGTCTCAAAAGGATATTTTTCGTCGTGAGGGACAAAAAAGTCAATCCGTGCAATTGTCGTAGGGCGGAAAAGTAGAGCTTCGCGCCCCGTACAGTGTATATTTAAAAAAAAAAGATGTGCTTCAAGTTCAACCAGCCCTTGGCGCTAGTATACTGCTGCTCGATATTATCATGGATTTTTTAGGATCAACCATCCCGGTTTGAAAACGGGGTCTCAAATTTCTCACCGATACCCGCGAAA
>JAPYYV010006270.1:0-26156 GCA_030522625.1 Copidosoma aretas | reverse complement strand
AAAAAAAAAAAAAAAAAAACCAGCGACTGTTTGGGATTAAAATTCGGAAAATCGCGAGGATGAGAGGCTTTTCGCACACGGGCAGAGTTAGGCCGGCGGGAGAGGAGGAAAGACCGGGGATTGGAAAGCGGAGCTGCACCAGCGTCGTGTATATACCTGTACGTGTTATATACACCGCGTGCATTGCAGGCATCAGGCAGGGCATGCGACGCATGGCTGCAGGAGGAAGGAGCAGCTTCACTTTTGCCTGGCCATTCACCCTGGCGGGGGCAGCAACCTGGCTTCGCTGCTCGGCTCTGTGCTCGCCGCGTTTCGTTGCTCCATCTATACACGGGGCCTTGCTCCTTTCGATGGCACATCGCATCTCATCACCCACGGCGCACTTGCGCATCCTTATCAATCGGTTCAGTCCGGGACTGTCGCTAAATTTTTTTTTTTTCTCTCTCTATTTTGGCTCAACGTTGCTTTCTGACAATGGTAGCTATTGTTCGATGCAGCGCATTATGAGCATGGATGAGCAATGGTTGCTTGGCAAAATTGATTTGTATTCAAGTTGAACGGAAAAATTTTAAGTAATTACTTTTTGATACGCGAGGATGTCGATCGTTTAACTCTGCGATACGTTTGCAATGCTGTAAGAAGTAGGGTCTTATTTTTTGTTCGCGATTTGTTTTTGTAACCATTCCAAATGCTGTTTCTGAATGAAGAATTTACAATCATACGGAAAACTTTAATTCAAAATAATTTTTTTCCAATCGATAAGAAATACTTTAACTTCGTGTATTGTTACATTTCATGAAAAAATTGTTATAGAAATTCATTTGGATTCTTTTACAAAATAATTTTATTGTATAAAATTACAGTTCTAATACAATGTACAGTTTTTAATTACATTTTGTGTTATTCTTAATTACTATTTACTGAGACTTTTGTTTGAAAGCTTCAAATCATTAATAATAAAATGTATAAAATATTTTGCTAGTAATCAGTCAGCAGGTAATCGAGCAAGTTTACTGAGGCCCAGTAGGATCCTAAAAATGTATAATAAAGTAACAATAAAATTATAATAATAAGCGGTTGTGTATTTGGATATAATTTTCAGAATTTCATGGGGTTTGAATGAAGTAAATAATTTAATAAAGTTAAATTTTTTATAGAAAAACGTAAACAGTCATAAGCTATGAAATTAAAAGTAGAAACGACTAACCATTCTGATAGGTGTTTGATCTGTGGCAGAATTCAGTGGACTAGATCTTTGCTGAGGATGTGCATAACTCACTTCCATGTCAATGTCGTCCAATTCTTCTTCTTCCTCTTCTTCGTGTGTATCTGAATCTTCTTCTTCCTCTCCCTCACCTTCCTCCTCTTCTTCCTCCTCTTCCTCTTCTTCAGAGCCCCGAAACTGAAGAGTAAGATTTTAAAATGTATCTACAAAAAATACTTAAAAAAGTGAGCACAAACTATCTCCACTTACATCACTGCTTGTTTTGCCAATTGGAACATGCTCGTATCCTTCAACTCGAATTTGTTCCCTCTGTGAAAAGAGTATACATTGATAGGGGCTTTTGTAATAGCAAGACATTGCCCAGATGAAAAAAGAAACAAACCCAGGCTTGGTGCTCAAGTTCCATAGCCGCAACTTCACTTTCATCATCGACGGGCTTATCAGCATTGAACCACAAGGGATCAGTAGCTCTTGGCTGCAGATCCGGCCAGAGAGGTATGAACGACATTGCTACTTGTTTTTTTGACTTGACACTTTAAATACACTACTCAGCATTTAACAACTCATTCACACTGATAGCACTTGAAAATAATGTCAAATGTAAGCATCTACATTCATAAACCACATATGACGATACACGCCCTCACTATATTTGTAGCGAAACTATTTGAAACCAAAAGCATTGCCTAATTTCGATAAAGTAACTGTACGTGGTTAAACAAATGTATGATATTAAACTCTTACTATCAAAATCAAAAGAACCTATTATATGTTTGCTTCTTTATGGCTAAGCCATTGTTACAAGAACTTCTGTTATCAGTGATGCAACTTTGTTAAGTACTTGATTTTTAAAGCCAAAAATATCTGATCTGACGGTTTACAGCTTACATAGCAAGAGCGGCTGCCACAATAACAAACAACAGCTGACTGCTAGTGCGGGTTAGGTTAGTAAGTTATTGTATTTTCTTGCTCTGTAGGTATACACATATTCTGAGTACGACTTAACATTAGTTGATAAATATTTCGGAGCACACGATTTCATCTACTTTTGTTCATATCATTTACTACAACATCATAAGTTGATATAAAATTATTTTTCTGCTATTCAAGTATCATATACACATGTAGTCTGCTGATTACTAGCAACAAATAAGTCTATCGTCGGCACGTCGGCTGCAGATCTGCAAACGTCGTCGACGACGAAAGACATGACTGATAAGTTGTTATAAGCATAGTTTTTGTTACTTTCGAGGCAGAGGCACAAACAAACAGTGCGATACCTAAATGTTAACAGGTAATGTTTACATAATACTAAAATAGACACGTACAGTAATATTGGAGTCGTGACAATTATAAGTATCACAAGTCCCGAAAAATTGTTGTTACATCACTAATCACAGGTGTATATATTGCAGAAACGAAGAGGACACACTTTCATCGACTGATACCATTGAAAAATAGTGTGACCACCGTTCTGTAAATTAAGTATAGGATTCTGCAGAGTTCAGAATAAGTTTGGAGCAAGTGAAAGTACGCTGCTACCCATACCTGCTTATAATCTCCGCTGCACAGCAAGTGTGTATACAGCAGCTCGACCGCAGCTTTACCGAGGTAAAAGCTATATACAGATATACAACAATTCAAAGTGTTCATTATACGGCTGGTTGCTGCTGCTTGACGATCATCGAGTTGCGAAAGAGAGAATCGCAAGTGAACAGCATAAGTACCTATCACTACAGAGTCATACAGACTGCAGTTTCCTCCCACATCAGCATCAGCTCTCCAGATTTTATTTTCTCTGCTGGACTCGAAGCAAAAATTTTCAAGTTGGTGTACCTATCTTACTTATCATCGCGCACCACACGGGAAGCAGACTTTTTCTTATACGCCGCCTAATCAACCGACGTATATATACAAACAATTTATCATACATTTTTGGAGCAACCGACATACGGCAAAAACTCAAAACAGCCCGATCAGCTGGTGCAGCGCTCCGTTTTCTCCAAAAGTCGTCTTCTGCTGTCAGCTACTCCCTCGCCGACTCCTGTACCGCACATAATTACGTCTCTTTGGAAAATCACTGTTATTTGCAATTTTCACAAAGGTTAGTTCCTTCTACAATTGTATTATTACGGTAGAGCCTCAAACGCAAGCGATAAGTGTACATGTTACACTCGTTGCCTTACATATGCGTACGGTTGACGCGATCTTTTTCCTTTCCCTCGTTATCGTTTCATGTTGTCCACGTGATTAACGATAGGAACTAGGAGAACAATCCTTTCACTTTAAAGCCTACAGTGAGCAAAAGTATTACCCTGGTTTGAGTTTTACGCTCTGGTCTGTCAATAAATTCATTGACTCACGCAGACGAATCCGCTTCGGAAATTGTTGCATCATGTAATCGAAGTCGTAAATATTAATAGAGTAAATAAATAACAATCAAAGCAATTTTTAGCAATGTTAATCCATTGCAATTCTGCGAATTTAAGTATATATCACATACCAATATTGCCCTGATTGATCTTTGCTTCGGAATTCGCGATTATCTCGTTTTTAACTTGTAATGGTTAACAGGAACAAAATAAATTAATAAAAAGCAGATTTACAGAATAAATATCCCTGTCTCTTATATTATTGTTCAATAGTTTAATATGCATATTTAGCTAAAAAACTTGAAAGAAATGTAATCTGTGTGGAACAAAAACAACTCTTGGAACTTCGCTGTCGCATTTTACACGATAATTCCTCGCTAAAAAAGCCGTTTAAAATGCAAACAAACTTACCCGGTTTCTAGTTATGTTAGCACCAAGTTGAAACACAACCAGTTCAGTTGTATAATGATAACATGAATCAATCGAAGGATACCCACAAATAATAGTAGCAATAATAACAATAATAATTTTTAACTACCAAATTTGAAAAATCAGCGAGTGTTTTACTCATGTATGTATACTTATACCGAGCACCGAAACACGATTAAGTATTTCCCGCATGTGTACTTATTCAAGTTAAAATTTGTTAGTGTCTAGCATACTTTTAAAGTTCAGCATTAACTATTATTATTTATTAATCGGATACTTTCATCGGAATTTGAAAGTTTTCTTCATATTACTGCGTTACGATAATTAACCAGTTCGGTCACTTCAACGTTCTTGCCTCGGTAATTATTTATTGACAAAACAAATATCATGTAAAAATAAAATTATTCTGGATTTTTTAGTCCTACGTTGAGCTAAGCTTTGCATAGGTAAACACATTTTGAACCTCATTGCTAAAAATGTAGGCATCGCTAAGTGGCTTCAATAACTGGCTTTATTGAAACAATTGAAATCAATCGATATACAGCTCAACAAGTTGATAAATTAGTACCCTAGTGAACTACGAAATTTGATTCTCTCATTCTCTTTTAACTGAACTGTATAAATTAAAATGCGATGCGTAGAATGAATATATCTCGTGAACTCATTTTTTGTTCTGTTGAATCATATTTATCTACGAATAATTTATAGTATATACACATGTTTTAAAGTCAAGGTGCTTTGATTTTTCTGGTTCACTTTTAAATGTAGGCTGTACAGTATTAAATGATCTCTACTAATTTCATAATTTTTTAAAAGTTTGTGTACGGATATTTTTCATGAAAACTTATATTGTAATTATATAAGGATAATTTAAAAAAATAGAGTAGGCAGTATTTCATTTTCCCCATAAAAGTAAAAAAATAGTTTCCTTCAATGATGTGCATCTCTCCGGAAGCGCATTAGTCGCAAACTCTATTTTTCCTATTATTATAGTGCGCAACAACTATTGGTGAAAACTACGGACACGGGAGGAAATAAAGAAAGCCTCAGAACACATGCTTATCACCCTCGGCTTCACCTCGGGCGTCAAATGCCTGTATTCTGAGACATTCTTTACTTTTCCTCCCTAGGTGAGTAATGTACTATTTTCCGTACCAACGTTTACATTGACATTTAGTAAAAAAAAAGCAACGGGTTGAACTTCATAATACCTTCCATAACATGCATAGCTGGTTGCACTAAACGAAAATTACTTCGATTTTATTGCCATGTTCCGGCTCATCGATTATTATTAATGCCATTGTTCACTGAACAATAGCAGCTCTTAGTTGTTAGTTTTCCTTGCTGAAAAAAATTCCTAAGAAGGTATTGTACACACATATCTTAAGAGACTAAGTACTTTTGGCATTCGAAATAATTGTATTCAGTACGTAATTGTATTCAGTCTTGCTTTTTATCCAAGTATTTACAAATATCAATTTTAAAAGTCCTTTCAAATAATACTCATATAAATTGTTTTTATTCGTGCCGCTAGACTTTTTATCAGAAGTTACCACAAAGTATTTGCTTATAATTGATAGTGGTTCACCACAAATGAGAAAGAAAATAAAGTAAAATTTTTATGAGTAGACATTGTTTCAAATATTGCTGAGCGTTAAGTAATGTAAAATAAACATATAAAAAAGGTAATAATTATTGTATAACGTGTGGTGGGAAGAGACATGGCTCTTCTGTGTCATCTTGCGGACGGAAGAAGCGTTGATGTTAATAGTATATAGATGCTTTTTCCGAATATATTTGTTATGGGATGACGTTATGCACAGAAACAGATGAAAACTGAAGCTAATTCAGTACAAATATTAATCGTCGAAAATGAAAATGTTCATCTATAAGGAATAGTGTCAATGACATTTATATAATTTCAACAATCCCTCTTTTAGGTTTTTCTGACTTTTTGGAATACATAATCATTCGACATTCTGTTTGAAAAAAAACCCACATGATATAATGCTATAGAATTCAATTTCGTGTCCCCGAATACGATCATCGTATTACGATGTCGTGCGCGCATACACAGATGAGTACACGTACACAAACACATACAAAAGTTTATCATATATGGAACAGGGAGATTTGTCGTGAAATAATCAAAAAAGTTTTAAGTAGTTAAGGTGGCTTGGGCGTTTGGTGCCGTACCAAGCGAGGGGCACTTTAAGGTTCTATAGATTATGAATAATATTTTTTGTTCATTATCATGATATTTAAATATTTGAATCACATATTCAAATTTAAGGGTTCAATTGGTCTTAAAACTTGTAGAATATCGATAAAAAAAATAATAAGAACTCATCATTTTCATCTGTGCAGGCGCAGGAGACGATAAATCACTTTTCATTTAATTTTCTCAAAATCCAAGTGGTTTACATATGATTTTCACAATTCTAAAAGATATCTTATGAAAAAAAGTACACATACACTTTTTATTTGTGAATGTTTCTCATTTACTTTTAAAGTTATAGTCGTTTTAGTGATAATTCCCATAAGACTGCGTGTGAAATTAGTGAGTTTTCAGTAGCGATTTTCTAAAAAATTAAGTGGTTGACCCTAGTAGTTTTTATCGCAAATTAATTTGGCATACTTTATTTACATAATTTCAGAATTTCAGAGATTTTTATCATTCCAGTAAGAATTACCTAAGCCACTTTAAGGAAAACCATAGAAAACACGATCATACTTCATGCATGCATTTAAACACTATATGTATTTAAGCTTTACAACTTTCATCTGTATAATTTTGTCGTATAATGCTGATACTGATGCGACGTTTCTCCCTACCGAACTATTATTTTGGACGTACAATAGACGACTTCAGTTTGGTAATATTTTTTATCTGGTAAAAATATCACCCTATTGGAAAGTCCAATTAAAATGATGCACAATCGCATAAGACTTCGTATAACCGTTTTTTGAATACTGCGTGGAATAATTTAGATTTTGCAGGGCCTTTTCACTTAATTATATAGGCACTCCTGAAAAGTATCCACGCTTAGTAAAAATTCAGTTAACATCGTTGTATACAAATTTCAGATGTCCCATCATCATGACGGGTCCATGGCACATACGCCTGTGCCCACAAGCTCTGAACACTTAAGTCATGTGGGATCGGCACATCATCACACGATGGATCATGGAAGTATAAGTTCACATGATGCTGCCGATGTCACGGATTCTTGTGCAACTGCTTCTCATATGATGCACGTGAGTTAATGAATTCATTTATGTATCTTCATTTAGTCTTTGCTCGTGGAAATTATTTTTTTATTATTTCTTCTTAGATGGCTTTTCACGGTGGCTTCTGTGAGACTGTACTCTTTGAAACGTGGAAAATTTCGTCAATCGCAGGCCTGATTGGATCTGTTATTGGAATAATCATCATGTCCGCACTCTACGAAGGTCTCAAGTACTACAGAGAATATTTATTTTGGAAAACATACAACGCTTTACAATATAGAAGTGTTTCTATACCACAAGAAAAAAATGGTATCAATGATGAAAATCGTGTTGTTCAGTAAGTTAAATTTTTTTACATCTGTTCCATATATTTTATCATCTGATAGTTACAAAATACTTTGAATTGCAATGATCAATTATCGTCAACTTCTCAAATCGATCTGTTAATAATAATAATAATAATAATAATAATAATAATAATAATAATACATCGCATCTTTTTGAAAAAATTAATTGGTAATAAAGTTGATTTATACGAGTAATAATAATACAAATTTTTTTTGTATCCATAATTTTGATCATTGTAGTATGGTCGGGGAAGTTATATACAAGCAACCGTAAGTTATGAGCAAAAATAATTATTTGTATTTATGTGTTAAAAAACACAGAGCAACTTTATTCATTATGATTTGCAGAACTGTATTGCATTATTTATTCTCACTATTGAAACAATTAGATATTTGTATTTTTCTAATTGTTATTATGTGAGAAATGAAATCTAATTTGTTATTTTTCGTAATATTTGCATTGTTTGTTAAATGAACTAGTCCTCTCCATGTACTTATACTTTTAAAAACTACTTAATCAAAAACTTTCATTTGAATGCGCCATTTTTCACTTCTAATATGTGCATTATTGATTTTTAATTTGTAAGAAACCATAAAGTTTTTATTTGAGCATGTATTTTAACAAAATAGTAATCAGGTGATTTTTGTGCAAGTACGACTATTACCCGGTGCTTGAATTGCAAATACTATTTTTCAACACTCAGTGTGCGAAGATTTTAAATCCAGTACTTTTTCCTGCATTAGTACGCAAATACTTGTGCGCAAAGTGACTACTTATTATGCTAGAATCGGTACCACGCTAACTCCGTGTGTAGGCATGAAAAGTTGAACTTCGCACATTGAGTGACAAATCATTTGAATACTTATTTATTATAGTTTTAGCAAAACAATGTACCCTATAATTCGGTGCACAATTTTGAGTTTCGTTAATTGACATGAAATTTTTTTTAGATAATTTTTAATGTAATATATTTTAATTTAACTTCACTGTTCAGTAAAGAATTTTTTGTGAAAATTTCGAATACTATTAATTTTGAATTATTTTTTGTCAGGCCATCAATGATGTCATGGATGCATGCCTTCCAAACTATGCTACACATAGTGCAAGTTATTTTGTCATATTTACTCATGCTGATCTTTATGACATATAATTCGTGGCTCTGCGCTGGAGTAGTAGTTGGCGCAGCTATTGGATACTTTTTATTTGGTTGGAAAAAGTCGGTTATAGTTGACGTCACTGAACACTGCCACTAAATTCGGTGTAACGTCTTCCAAAAATATTTGCCTTAAAATTTTTTGTATATGAAAATATCATTTCGCTAATAATAAAATCAACTCAAATAGCACAATTTTTTTGTAATAACTATACGAAAGTATAAGGATTGAGCCAAAATGTATAAAAGTTATTAAAAGAATAAAAGAAAAAATACATGCGTACAATGAATAAACAAAAGCGAATAAAGAGGAATGTTTAATTTTTCAAACTTGGCAGTCAAAATTTCTCTGCGATCAACATAACAAATATCTGTTAACTCAGGAATAGGCAAGAAAAAAAGTATTTTTAAAATCATATATAATAGATACTTGGTTTTTCAGCGCAATCATTCAGAATTATGTAAAGCATTAAAAAAGCAATTACTGGGAAATGATAAATTTTTCGTCTACGGGTACTCGCGTAGCTGAAATATAAATTTCTTGTACAAAAATATCTATGTGCATGTATTACTTTTATGATTTTTTGTAGGTTCATGTTAAAAAGAAAACTGAAAATTCAATCATGTAAAATGGTATAAATGCGCATATACGTAAGAAAAAATGTGCAAAATATTGAGTTATTTACTGTGTAAAATAAAACTAAGCTCATGGTGGAAGAACAACATTTAGATTTTCTTCTACCGTGTCAAAACCTGTTGATTAGGGTTTAATAATTGTAACAAAAATGTAAAAAAATATTGTAAATGCTTGGTAATATTTTTTAATAAAAATTGATAAGATTAAATATTATTGTATAAACATATTGTCGATGAATGATTGATTCTTACTTTCGAATAAGTTTTGTGTGAATCTATTTTGTGAAAATTATTTTCATTAAAAAAATTCACAAGTTATATTTTGTTTATAAGTTTGAATATTGTTTATTATTTATACAAATAAAATTATATACTTTGTTCAACGAAAACGGTGCATCAATTACATCTGGGGAGAAAAATTAAAGAACGGCTCAGATCTCAAACACCCTAGCCAAAGGTAAACATGAAATCTGGGGCTTCTTTAATTTCTCTCCTGTGTATACGATTTTTTATTGCTCCTCGACCAAGAAGTGAAATGATTGTTCGTAATTTTTTTAAGAATTTTTATACATATACATATACATATATATATAAGTACAGGTTAATAGTATATGAATATACATATAAAGTTTGTACAAAAATTTGTATCTTTTTACACAAATCCTTAAACATAATTCACTTTAGCGGGGTCGAGAACAAGCAGGATGAACGAAATTTACTTCTAACAGTTACTGTATGTTTTTAATTACCTTCGTAGCATTATCATCGAAAATTTTTGCCCCCTTTGAAGCAAACTGTTGTAAAAATATAAACAATACATCATTTAAGTGGATCTTTTAATTGATGCAATATATTCATCAACAGTCGTTCAGATTAAAGTAGTGTTTTTCGAAACTCAGAAGCGCGACATGTCTATCAAGGCAAACAAAATTATGAATTTATTGTTCCTTTATTGAAGAAAATATCTTTCAAAACAATATATTAACTAAAAAATTTTGCGATCACATATTTTCATAAAATGAAAGCCATTAATTTGTTATGACTCACTAAAGTAAAATATTTAATTCAAGTATGATTTTTTCACGCAAATAAAGATTTTAAAAATGAGATTCATGATACGCTTAGTCTTTTTATTTTCACTTTTTTCCAATTTTTACACTCTGAAGCATTAATACTGACAATGTTTTAAATACTTAATCCGATCCAGAAATAGGCATACAACAGCTTGAGCGATGTGGAGACTTCTGTTTTGATAAATCAACCGTATCTTCTATCAAAGGATGATCGATTCGAGCTTCAAGTTTTGCCCATGCTGCTACAGCTGCTCCAAATGCAGTTTCTACATTAGTAGCGTTTTTAGCAGATGTTTCCACGAGTGGTAAATCACCATTATTCAAGCACCATGCTTTTGCTTCTTCAGTTGATATTACTTTTTCTGATTCTGGTACATCCACCTGTTGTTAATTTTTTTACATAAAATAGACTTTCAAAGGTTCAACTGTAGTTCAAGCAACATCAATTTTTCTTGAGAGCCATGAAAAAACTCGTAAGATGCAGGATTCTAAATAATTCAATCAAACCGTAATTCAATTACAGTTCAATTAACAATTAAATTTAATTCTTAGGTAAAAAAAGATTCAATCAACAATTAAATTTAATTCTTAATTGAACTAAGATTCAATTTTTTAACGATTTAAATGGAATATTAAATGTTATCAAACCCTGAAAAAGACGCACTAGTCTTTTAACTTTCGAAAACAAAACAAATAAATGAAAAAAAGTTTCATTTATGACGTATTTTACGAAATAATTTTAATTTAATTATTGTTTGAAATACCAATCAGTTAACTAAATGTAATTCTTATTTGAAAAAACTTTGAATAAACAATTAAATTTAATTCTTAAAAGAACATTCAATTAACAATTAAATTTCATCGTGAATTAAAAAAACTTTAAATTGAGAATTAAATTTTAATCGTAGTTGTTTAATTATGGAATTAAATATTTTAGAACTCTACTAGAATGTATGGGATATTTTAATGAGAATGAAAAGAATGAATATCATTTTATATTTGTCAATGAACAAAAAATTACAACTGTTTTAAAGAGTAAAAAACGATTTACCTTGTTGCCAACAATTATAAATGGAAACATTGATTCTTCTCGTACATCAGCATAATGGAGAAATTCTGATTTCCAAAGAGACAGATTTTGAAAACTATCCTTATCATTAACTGCATAAGTGAGCAAACAAATATCAGATCCTCTATAAAAAGGAGTCCTCAGTGTTTTGAATCTTTCTTGACCTGCAGTATCCCAAATTTGTAACATGTATGATTCCCCACCAATATCGATTTCTTTGTTTAGAAACTCAACTCCAATTGTATGGAAGCTTTGTTCTTCAAAACGATCTGATACAAATCTATTCATAAGACATGATTTTCCCACTCCACCATCACCCAAAATAACAACTTTCAGTAGTGTACACTTTTGTAAATTTCGATTTGGAATATTTACCCTTGTTGATGTCATGATTAAAAACTCTGACAATATTTGAGATTTCTCCCAATGCTTATGAATTCATTTAACAAATCAAGTGGTAAAACAATAGATTGAATTCATTCAAGTCACGTGAGAGAACATGAGCAAAGAAAATAAAGATGCCTGTCAAGTATAAGATAAAAAATCTGTTTCTGCACCGAAGCAGCACATAAATTATGAAAACTGTGAATCTTAAGATCTATACTCGAATCCTTCAACATCATAAATTGAAGGACTGGCAACTACAGTCTAATTATGATTTGCCAACTGCTGTGTAGTTTTGTTCAGAGCTTGTTACCATTGTCGATTACTTCCAGTGTCTATATTTTTAAGGAATAATCACCATTGTTGATCATACTGAAGAGTAACACGGTAAGTCGCTTGGTGATTTAATCTTTCAGTAGATTCGACGTATGTTGCAATGAGGTGAAATAATTAACAATGCATCTTTGAGCACAGTACTACAGTAGTAAAGACCAAATTGATGATAACAGTCATTGTGTAGCCTAAATAAAGTTGCTCAAATAAAGTACTTCTTAAAAATCATTAATGCCACCTTATTTATCATCGCACACACATACTCATTAAAGAATCTGAAGTTTAAAAACTGACTAAAATAAAGTTAAGTGTATAATTCTGACTATACGAATACCGTTACTATACTTATTAGTAACTTATAGTAACTTACTAAACACTGAGTAAGTACAGTGTACACTGACACAATCATGACATCAGTCTATTTTAATCGTCTGCCGACAGTGCTGACTGGTGGGTCTGTTATTATACTGTTCCAAAATTTCCGCTACAGTAAGGTCACCTGATATACGACTCAAGTACGTGCAACAAAGACAGCGATATCGTGTTGTCTCTCTCGCACTCACGTATATGATGATCACTCCGCGAGTTTACTACTGCTGGAGCATTTCGGAACGGACCCGTCAGGTAGGTAAGTATTTGTCTTGTCTTGTCGGCAAAAAAGATGGTAAGTATTTGTATTAACTTGAGGTTCTAATGCATAAGTATACTTGTGTATAAGTAAAAAACATGAAAGTGGTACTTATATGCAAAACTATGAATCAATTTTCAATGACGTCAAAAGAAATTACGGAATCGCGCTCATATATCTGACCCCGACCAACTGTATATGACAATGTTACACTTCTTACCTATGAATTGCCAACAAGTCAATTTATTAATATTGTAAATATTCGCTAATATATTATAGCGCCACTAAACTTGAAGCACTAAATTTATTATGATTAACGATTGGTACTTTTGTTTTTAAATTGACCAAATTTAATGTTATTTAGTAAAATGTCATTGGTAGAATAGACTGCGCGTTTAGAAACAAAATATCAAAGTACTGTACTAAATTTCGATTTATTAGTAAATATTTTTCAGGATATTGGTAACAGGAAGTGAATGAATTTAGTAACCGTGCAAATTCATATACATGAAAAAGTTAAAAAAATTAAACTCGTTATACAACACGTAATTATATGCTTATTATTAGGCTTGCTTAAGGTTTACTTCAAGAAAGAAGACGATAAGGGTGCCGATGATAATAATGGGATTAAGCGTGTGGGGTATACAGCTAAACCAATATATTATACTACCAATGAAATACAAGTACTTAGTACACGAGTTTATAGATGAAAAATAAAAATATATTACAATAATGGTTTGAATGTCTTACTCAATAATAAAAAATCGGTTGGTTTTTCAGCATTTATTTTTCAATATTAACATAACGATCAAATGCTCTTACAATCTTCATAAAGATTTGAATTTTAATAAATTATTTATACATTGTTTCGCAGCACTTTTTATTTTCATGTTAACTCTATGAACGATTAATGAAATTTAATGAGAAAACAGTTGAATTATATATGCACTGAGAAACTGTCCGATTTCAAGTGGTGTTAAATTTTCGACTGTGTTAATGCAATCAGTAATAATTTAAGATAACATTATACTTTGATTACATTATATTGTTACAGAAAAGATGTATCATTCTGGTGCAACACAATGTTGTCTTCCAATTTTCAAAGTATAAGAGAATATAAAAAATGTGTTAAAAAAACTATAACCTTAGAGTAATATAACTGTATTACGGCCAAAGCCGTTGAAAAAATGTATATAAAACGTTTTATTGATTAACAATTATAAAATGCTATAGACACAATTTTTTATACCGTACATCATCTGCATTATATAAAAATTGATTCGATTCATTACTTTGAAATGGGGGGCAGTTTTTATCGGCACTTGACGAGGTTATTGCATTTCTTTTTTTACATTACATTAAAAGCACAACCGTTCGATTACATTATCAAAAGTTTTATGTTCATACTGATGTTAAGAAGGCATACAATTAAATACACATGTATACAAATATATAAAACAGGATCATGGTATATTAAAATCGTTGTTTCCCGAGGTTGGTGGTCGGGTTTTTACTTTCTCCTAAAAAGAAAAATAGACTCAATAAGAATATGCAGAGCTTGAAAATAAAAAGATGTGAACAAATTTTGAAATTACTTGTGCAATGGGCACTGTGATTCCAAGTGCCCTGCACGAGTACCATCTTGATTTGTCGGCTGTCGGCGGCTGCATGGAGTAACGTGGAGTGGGTGCAGCGGCTGATAGGCGACCTGACTGTGCAACTGAAAAAAAATAAGATTAAATTAAAATAAAGTACAGAAATATAAAACTATGGTGTGATAAAATTGTGAAATTACTTTTTCTTAACACACTCTAGGAGTGAACCGGGCACTGTTCTTTTCTTCATTTCTTCATTGGCGCAGAATGTTCCAAGGACGGATTTTCTAACCGTACGATTAACTTACAAAAATCGATACAGTATTGAATAACATATAACATTAAGAAACAGAGACAGACGGACGATGAAGACGAAAGACTATCCGCATCCCTAGACTCTCTTAATTTAAGGGAGAAAAATGAGACGAAGGTACCAACAGATAAAACAACCACGTCGAAACACGTTGACTTGCAACAATTTGTAATCGATGAAGGGGGAGACGGTGTAAGCCGCGTAAGCGACCCTTGCCATAAACACATGTTGATTGTTAGCAAACACTGTGCACAGTTTGATCGAAAACGCTCAAACACAAGCAGTGATCATGATTCTAAAACAATTCCAGAGAAAAAACTTAAATTAAAACCAAGTAGTGTTTTATCAGATTACGATTCAGACTCCATTTTCACACGAAGCGGTTCCAGTAACCAAGCTGAAAGCGAGTCCTTTCAATCGCAAAATATAACAAAAGCTCACCGACCCTCGTGGCGCTCTCGACAGAGTCCGAAACCCAAATAACGCCCAATAACTCCCCAACTCACATGTCAGTTTTGTATGAATCTGAGACCTAAATTACGCCAGGCCAACGGTCGTTGCCCTCTCCCCAAACATCAGCAGGCTCTGTAGAATCACCTAGACACAGGATTAAGCAATTTGTGAAAGACGTACTATTATATCACCATTACCGAATTCACGAAATACATGTCGATTATAATCTTTTCGACGTCGGTGAAAGTCCATTTAACGTGTACGATAGCATAATCATACCAGAAGGTAGTTTACGGTCAAATAGCAGATCATATCCTTGGGAGCGCGATTCAGATCCAGCACCATCACCAAACGATATAAACGCACTATCTAGTTAGGTTCCGCTGAGAGTTCGTCCACTTACAATTAAACCCTTAAGCATTAAAGAGAGAATAGTAATCAAAAGAAAAAATCACACAAACAAGAGAAAAGTGTGCAAAGAGAAGAGGGAGATGCACGATCGATTGATGTTTGACAAAATGAAGGTAGAAGAACAGAAAACTTTCATCGATAAACAGGCTCGAGAACCAGAGGGGAATTCGATAAAATTTTTCACCACTGCAGCAGAGGAAGATAAAGTTAATCGTACGGTTAGAAAATCCGCCCTTGGAACAATCTGCGCCAATGAGGAAATGAAGAAAAGAATAGTGGATGACGTTGACGCATTAGGTAAAATAGCCACTGTTGGAACTTACCTTTTGGAGTTTCTTTAGTCCATCACGAAGGGAAAGCCTTTCACGAATGGTTGATTCTTCATGAAAGAAAACCTGAATTTGACTATTTTTTTAAAATGTTTAGCGAGGGGATGAAATTAAAACTTCTCAATCCGTGTCGCAAGAATGGAAAATATACAAAGAAGAAAGGGAAGAAAGAGAATGAAAAAAGCAAAGACAAAAGCAGTAAAAAGAATTCACGGATTTTCTACCTTAAGAAGATACTGAATCAAATAATTCCAAATTCAACCAAAAAAAAAAACTCGTGGACGCTCGACCTTGATTGGTAAAATCGTCCAACAATATGTCGACGACTTACAGAGAAATATTGTCACATACTCATTTGAGCGTTTGATGAAGTTTTTAATGCTACCAAAGAAAAAACGCGATTTTGCTAAAAAATCGGACCCCAAAGAAGAGAAAGATGTCAAAAAAAAGAAGAGGGGCAGAATACGGAGAAGCAAGAAATAATACGTCAGGAATAGTAAAAAAAAATCACGAAACAGGGAAAAAAAGAATAAACGACAAACACAGAAGTCCATAAGTTGCAAGAAAAATTTCCAGATATAGTATTGCAAAAAAAAAACACCAGGCTATTGACAACTAGGTATCGTCAGTCCTACTTCAAAGAAATTGGTGCTCTCTTGCGTTGCACATTTTTATCAAGGTTGAAATTTGACAGAAAAGTTCGGACGAGAAGCTTGGCTGATCAAGTTGTTAATCAACTGATCTTCGAAGAGTACGAAGGAAAAGAAAAAGAACGGGTTTTAACTTTTTTTGACAATAGGACAGACCAATATAAGTCGGAGAATACCTATGAATCTTACCGTAAAGAGACTAGAGGACCACGCAAAAGAACACCCAGAGAACTTAAAAGTACTTATAATTTTATACTGGTATACCGGCGTCTCTGTTCCTAATGAGACCCAAGGCCATCAAATACTACTATAATTTTATACATTCGAATATTATGGTATTTAACTTTTTAAGATTTTAAACCTTTTTCTTTCACAGATCTATTACTCGGACGAGTACCTAACAATTCAGCTGTGTGCCGTTTGCTCACGACAAATGCATGTTGGCACAGGCAGAGAATTAAGGTCGACGATCAGACTGCCCGAGCCGCGCGACAAAGAACGGGAGAAGGAAAAATGTGCCACGTCGTGGAATAGGGACAAAGTTGCTGCCAAAAACATTTTGCAAAATGCTGTTTTGACGTGCGACCTGCCCAACGTACCCAAAGACATGGCGCACCCAGAAAACTGTAGTCGCCCGAAAAAAGTACCAGCTGTCATAATATCAAAGCAAGACAGGCGTGTCATGGAGAATTATGGCTACGATGAAAAAGTAAGTACTTTAGCTTTTTTTGTTATCCCTACATATACACGTTTGCATTCTAATTGAATCTATTTTTTTTTCGGTTACACAGCCAGGTCACCTAGTAGTGGCGGCACTCTAGCTAAAACTCCATGCAGCTGCACACAGCTCAAGATGGTACGCACGCAGGACTTGGACTCACTGTGCCCGATGCACTCGTAGAGCGAAGTAAGCACAAGTAATTTTAAAATTTTATTACACAATAGTTTTATATTTCTGCTCTGAATTTTAATTTAATCAAATTGTTTTTTTTTTAGTTGCACAGTCAGGTCACAAACCTTTACATATCTCGTACTCATGTATATTTTATAATTATTCTATTATCTCTTCATGGTGTACACTAATAGTACGTAGTTTTCGTCACAAATGTGCATCTCTCCAGGGCAGTCCCTGGACCCGAGGGACTGTTGGGACCCCCCGTGGTCGGATGCACATGAGTGGCGAACGCTGTTTTTCCTACCGAGGGTATATATATATATATATATATATATTTATGTATTCATGATCGCCCGAAGGCTCAGACATCAGACATGGCATTTTGACACCATTGGTGCGTATTCAGCCATACCGTATCAAGCACTTTTTTGCAATACATAATTTATTTAATCGGTATTTTACAGTAGAAAAGGATCCATGGGTTCGGAGAGGATCCATTCCTACCCAAAAAAAAACTTTTCATTTAATGAAAAATATTTGCCCAAGGTAGGAATCGAACTCCGGCCATCAAGATCTGTAGGGAGACGCGCTACCTGCAGAGCCGTCACATGGCTTAAATATGCATATATATATGCCAATCCAAGTTTGGTCAGGTACGTGGCTATTAATTGAGGATACCTAAGGAGGGCTTCTACTTCCGTACCCAACGTTACTTTGCCTCCGTAAGCCCTCTGTAGGCTGGTTAGGTATCCTCAAGAGGGCCTCCTCACCACCGATTTCTGTTCGAGTCGTGCAAGAGACTTGGACTCGCAGTGCCCGATGCGCTTGAAGAGTGAGGTAAGCACAAGTAGTTTCAAAAAATTTTCACATCTTTTTATTTTCAAGCGACCACCAACCTCGGGAAACAACGATTGGCCGTTCTTCGCGCGCTACCCGGCGCAAGCTGGGTCGGTCAGCAAGGCTACCCACGCCGGAATATTTTTCTGGAAATAGTATAAAATGTGCAATATACAATAACTATGCACGTAGCATGTATGCGTTTAGGCACACACATAAACATGCATTTTTAACCAAGTTAACCAAGTATTCTAACTATAATGAAGTACGATATTCGTTTCGTTATCTAACAATTTTTTTATTTGGCAGTTATATGCTGCTAAATCTGTTTTCATTTCGTTCCATTTTTTAATGTTGCATTATCAACTATTTTATTTTTAATTTGTGATTTCAATACGAAATAAATTTGTTTTCCCTCTTATTGATTTTCAATTATTTTTATAATTAGATACGCTTCTCAGTGTTCTTTCATTAGGATTAAATTTTATAAAATTTGCCATTAAAAATTTTATATAAAAAGAATACAAATTCGCAGTAAAGCAGTAGGCAGTTTGAAAATAGTATTACAGACATTATTAACACCTAAAAAAGGACAAATTTTCAGCAATGTTATTTACATGTAATTTCAAACTTAATTATTTTAGCTTAAACAATATATATCAATCAAGTATTGCAAATTGTTAACCAATAACGTTTTACATCATTTCAATACATAATTTTTTATTGAATTACAAATAAAATTTTTACCATTGCAGATAGAAAATTTGTAATACTAGTGTTAGTGTTGATAGAATTAATAAAAAAATTGTTAAAGAACACAAGTTTCAAACTCTTGATAAACTTTAGAGTCAAGAAATAATTTTAAAAAGTAACATGGAAAAATCAAACGTTTCTTAGATTACAACAAAATCAACGCAACCTTTGAATAATATTTTTTAAAGGCGTTGAATTAGTTTTACATCTATTGACTTCTTCATATAAGTGTATGCACACCTATAATAATATAAATTTAATACGTTTAAGTTGAATGAATCATTGGCATATCATTTACTATAATAGTACTTCGAGTAACTTAAATTTTAGAATTTCAAGAAACTATCTATTGGCGACACTAGTATACTGAAAAGAACCTGGGACTGTATAAAACGTATTGTACATAAGTAAAATAAAATAATTTATCTATGACGTATCTACATTTAGAAAGGTTACCGCGATATTATAAACATAGTTTCAAGAAGTCTGGCAGTCATACGATAACATCATATATAATAAAAAATAAAAACAGAGAGCTTTATCCTATTTCAACCATCTCTGTATCTTCTAAGCCTTGTCCCATCCCGTTATGCCTGAAAGTAGTTTACTTAAAAATCATATTGATAAAATAAATTAATGCCACTGAAAATTATGTTACCTGTGGCTCTGCACGTGTGAAATATGCAAGTTAAAATGACTGTTGCGAGGCGAAAAGCCGCGCACATTATTTTTACGAGGACTTCTGGCGTTTATTACTCTGGGTTCTTCATACATATCTTCCAATAGACTTGGCGCAACATAAGTGAATCCCTTAAAAATGCAATTATTTTCATATATAAATAACACATTTTCAATCTACTCAATCAAACGTACACTGGTTTTTTTTTTTTTTCGCTGCACCCGAAGAAAATTCTACTATTTTGCAAAGAAGCAGTACAAAGTTATAGCTTCAAGTCTTATGTTTAAAGTTATGTGAGATCTGAGGCGTTCTCTACTTTTTATCGCGAGGTGTGAAATTTCTTATTTTATAATAATTATGCATAAAAAATTTAAAAAACTAGTTTTAAATTAGATTGTAGAAGAAGTATGATTGTGACCACATCATTAATTTTCTCAAAAAAAAAGATATTCCAAAAATTGATTTATTGCAGTCAATTTTTTTACCATCAATACTTTGGTCATGAAATACAATTATTCAAGAAAAACAGTAATTTTATCCGCATTCGATAGCTATGTAAAAACTTCAAAACGCAGAGTTGCGAAAAGTTGTTTCAATTTCATCTCAGATATTATTTAGCTTAGCACATTATTACAACAGTATTAGGACCGCCTAATAGAACTCATACTCTCGAATTCCAGTTTTCGTAACTGGACGATTGTTTGAGATGTATACTATTATTTAAAAATAAGCTTTTGTGAGAGAAAAGAAATTTATCAGTAAATGTTTTGTAGCTTTGGTCGGATGTCGTTATTTAAGTAAAAGAACATACTCTTGAACATTAGAAATAATTCATTTTTTACACCTTTACCGTATATCCGTCAGAAAGTTTTTCGTCAATTGATTGTCATCAATCAATCATTGAGATTATTGCAGCTCAAGCATACGAGCAACAAATTAAAGAAACTCATATAAAATCGCCGGAAAAAATAAATAATATGACCGCAATTGTAGCTTGAACTAGCAATTTTTTGCACTACGAAAATTTTTTGATCAAGCCGCACCGATGAGACGTTTTTAACAATTTAATCAACTGACAAAAGGATTCTTATGAAATGATTCAAACATTATTTCTGGTGGGCAACGGTGCTGTTCCATTATATTTTTTACTGCACTGACTCAACATGCAGTCATGGGGGGAGGGGACAGTAAATTTAATTTATAAATGCTGAGTTTTTTAATTTATTTTTAATCTATTCAATGCTGTTTTTCGCTTTATTTTGTAACATTCGGCATATTTTTTCTGGTTATTTTCTCTGCTTTTAAATACTTTATTGTTGTTTTGCGGTAATTTGTAATTGGGCTTTGCCCGTACACTTAATAAATAAATAAAAATAAATCAAATAAATGGCCTGATAATGATACTGATATCTTTATATCTCAAAATGTAAGTGTTACAAACTAATTGAATGTACAAAAATGTATGAACAAATGCAAAAAAAACTCATTACAGCTCATGCACGTAGCATGGTTTGTTTGCTGCAAGGATTGCTCATTTTTTCTATATATTTAATCTTGCGAACGAAAGCTATTATTTAACTTGAAGATAATAGAAAACCACAGTCATGGATGGACTAAACGAAGCTTTTAAAATATTTATAATAGGTACTAACCTGGAAAATTTGGTTTGCTGATTCGCTGAGTGTACATTCGGCAGGTGAATCGATAGGTGCCGATGTTGTAAACCGTTTATCAAATTGTGAAACATCATCATCACTTGTTAGTTTTGGTCTAAATGGAGGTTCCAACTTACGAGATATAACATCATTCCAATTGATGTGCTTGAAAAAGTTGTGATTTTTAATTTGTTCAGCATCTGCTGGACCCGAACCCAAACGTAAAGCAACTTGTCTCTGTATCAATATAAATATTGAATTATTTAAATTTAAAAAATACACAATAACCGACAAAATGTAAAACATCTTGTACCTTCAATAATTTTCTAATAAGATCTCGCACATCATGCGTTAGGAATTGAGGGAAAATTAATTTTCCTTTTAATATTTTCTCAATAGTGCTTCGTCTATTATTAGCTGTATATGGCGGCTGTAAATCATTGAAATGTGATTTTCTTACAGAGTAGATATAATTTTCAAAAAACAAAAAAACAATAATCAAATATTGACAAATCATTTTGAATTCATGTTTAAAAAACAGAGAACTTACATAACCAGCCAACATGTCATACAGAAGCGTGCCGAGACTCCACCAGTCAACTGCTTTCCCATGTCCGTTTCTGGTCAAGATTTCAGGAGCCCTAACGGTAATGCAATATTTGAAGTTAGGTAATGCTGACAATAGATTTCATGTGATTTTTCGTTACAATTTAAATACAAATAATTTAATACTTGCATGTACTCAATCGTGCCACAAAATGTGTGAGTCACATTACCGTCTTCAATATGTTCCTTGCAAAGTCCAAAGTCAGTTAATTTAATGTGACCTTCGGCATCCAATAAAACATTTTCTGGTTTTAAATCTCTGAAAGAGAATTTATCATTATTACGATTTGAATTGAATACATTTATATTGAACTCCTTACCTGTAAATAATTCCTTGCAAATGAAGATGTTGCAACGCCAAGATTATTTCAGATACGTAAAAGCTGTTGGATTAAAAACATTACAGGGATATAAAATACTGTATAATTTGTAATGGTAATGTAACTTGTCTAATTATGTCACTTTTTTATGATAATACTTGATTTATCAGTGATGGTTCAAAAAATTGATAGTCACCTCGACAACTATACAGATCATAAAGATACTTTAGTAAATATGAATGCAGAATATGCTGAGATCTTAAAAAAGAAATTAAATCACTGTTTCTAGAAACGATTGTATTGCTTACTTTTTAATAATTTATACTAGAGCTTTTTTTTTTTTTTTTTAGTAAACAAATATTGTGACAATTTTGGAAAAAGAGCTCTTTTTTTGAAATGGTTGTCTCATCACCCATTGTGGAGTACCTATAGTAACAGGAGCTATTTAACTTAATCAAAAAACTTAAAACAAGTAACGTATAGTAATAAATATATTTGTTGAACATATGTATTTACGCATTCAACTGTGTAGATAGTGTAGTACTTACAATAGTTTAGATTCATTAGATTGGTTAATTCATGACCTTTCATGGGCCTTGCTTATTTCAAACCTGCTGACTAATTGTCAGTTTCAAGGCTAAAAAGCACACCTGTTACTTTATTGTACGATGATATAACCTTAACATATGACGGTCATTTCCATAATTATATTAATAATGGAAGTGCTCGTTTTTAAATATTTGCATTGCATACGACTATTTGTGTTAAAATCGGTTTTTTTGCACAAAAAATTAAAAAATAGCTTGCATTGGTCATGTCAGTTATGATTTGTCAATCATGGTAACGTGACAAGTTTTTTACGGCGCATCAGATTGAAAGATTATACGTGATTAATACTTAAAATATGTTTTAGTAAATGTGTACTAACCATGCTGTGTCTTCCAAAAATACGCCTTCATGATTCAAATGCCTAAAAAGTTCACCACCACACATGTATTCAAGTATCAAGTACAGTTTACCTCCAGTTTGAAAGGCATACATAAGGTCAACGATAAATGGATGCTAAAAAAATTGGACATGAGGACTTATTTTAACAAAATCTAGCTTCTTCAGAAAACAACATTTAATTTACCTTAACAGCTTCTAAAATATTTCTTTCAGCTTTTGTGTGAGCTGTATCTTTTTGATTTCTTATTATGGATGCCTTACGTAATACCTAAAAAATGTAGATCAATTAAATAATGCAGTAAAAGATGCATTTAGCTGATAGTCAACTCACCTTCATGGCAAAGAGGGTACCATTGTCATTTCCAGTAGTCTTGCGAACTTGAAATACCTTGCCATAGCCCCCTTTTCCTATAACCTTGCATATTTGAAAGTCATTTTGTCCTACTTTTTCTCTTCCCACGTTTTGTTCTGATATTGCTACAGTTTCCAGTCCATCAGCCCTATTGGATGAATACACAATGATAAAGTTAATTAGACCAAACAGCATCAATGGAAATATGTACACCATTAGGTAAGAATGATACAGCAATTTTTAAGCGTTAAAAATATGTATCTGAAGGTGCGATGAAAAATTAAAAAAAATTATGAAATAAAGATATCAAGAGTAATTTTCCAACACTTACTGGAGGATTTCGTTGACATTTAAACTATCACCATACTCCTCCTAAAACAAGAAACAAAAATGAACAAAAAAAAAAAAGAAAAATAGGTAGACGATGATTTTCAAAGCTCAAGATATTGATCTTGATGATTTGAATTAATGCTAAGAATTAACAGAGCTGGTATTTTAAAGTATGCAAGCAGCCAACAAGAATAGTCAAACAGATAAATAATAAAATAAGTATTACAAAGAATACATAGAAGAAATGTTCTACCTGCAGTTCAACGTGAGGAACTCAAGAGAAGGACGTTGCAAAAAAGGAATTGGAGTTTGGTGTTGTGGACTCAGCAGAGGTGCAGGTAGGACCTGTATAGGAATAAGGTAAAGAAGGAGATGGTCTGAAAGGGTTGCACTTGCACACATTTCTTAGGATACTCTAGCTAGAGGGTGTCAATTTTGAACAATACGGACAAATGACAAAATAAAACAAAAGCTATGATCCAGGTGTACCTCTGTGATCTCAATGACGTCGTCATCGTCTTCTGAGTCGACTTTCTGTGCAAAATCCCCGTCAGTGAGCTCGATGTCAAATACCGCAGCCATGTCTCGTGGGTAAGTACTTATTCAAGGATAGATATTTACTCTCCCGGAGAAAAAGCACGAAAAGGTACGCAAAGCGAACAAGCCTAGGCTTCTTTTTCACTAAATCGTGCCAAAACCTGTACAAAGCTGGCTGTTAATGACTGACTGCTGATGACGACCTGCAGAGAGCCAGCTGCTTGCTAAGCGCGTGTGGGCGATAAACTCGTTTTCTCGACGTGCGCGCTTCCACGCGTGGCTCCCACGCCCCCCAGGTGCAGTGTACTTACAATAGATATGTAAGTGTACTGTGTAACCTTAATGAACACGATGACTGAAGGCGTGCGACAAGTAAGTACTTATGTATTGTAATTGCGAGAGCAACGTTTGCCGGAGCTGAAGATCTGGACCCTAATGGACCTGAGTACCTGACAAGGCTTAACTGTTAAGTATGTATGTACTTACATACACCAAAAATACCTAAAGTATACCTAACATAACATGATCTATATTTTATAAATCGAAATATATATAGTTTATCGCATATATATATGCAATCATATATATAAGTACGCACGAGACACGTGAGCGGTGAGAGTTCAGACGGTGAGACTGAGAACTGAGACGTCGCAGTAACGTAACCCGTACGTCGTAGTACTTCTACTTACTCGTAGTATCGTACTGTCGTAGTGTCGTCAGGTGTCGTACCGCATACTTTAATTACCACTTACGTCGCATGTACATACTGATATATACACATACCCCACCCCCGACAAACACAGTAACACACCCCCGCGTAGTGCGTACGCGTTTGTCCGTCAAACTTTGTCGTATGACGTACACAATGACGTATGCACATATACATATATCACACTGATCACAATTAAATTGTCACTGGACCTGGATATACGTCACGTGGGAACTAAAAAAAAAAATTAGTATTGCATTCATGAAAAAGAATTCCTGAATTTACATAACATTAAAATTTGAAATGTTGTTCAAAATATTTCGGTGTTATCATTACATTTCAAAAATTAATGTTGAGTGTGGTAGTTAAATTCGAAACGAAACCAAAAATGAACAAGAAATTGCAGTCATATTATATAGTGAACTTATGTTTTTTTTTTTTTTTTTTTTTTTATTAACATAAAGACTTATACAGCCACACGGTTTCAAGCGCAAATTGCTTGTAATTTTATTGCACTTAACAGGCGAAAGATCCAAGTAGTGAATGATGCATATCTGCGACATACTATCAACAAAAATCGTTATCCTCGATCCCACTCCTTCAGCCCCAAAGCCATAGATAGTAATGCCGCTCTCACTGCGATTACACTTTACGGATTATGCGTAAGGTGCACTTAATTTATAGTAACTGATCGATCAACATGGTTACTATTAGGTAATTATTCGTAACATACGCTGCATGACGATGCAAAAAAAATGTCAAGTTTTGTGAATAAGATGATAATCAAGTGCCGCGTATCGAATTCAGGGGCGGCAAAACCGCTATGGTCGGTGTGGTGCAACCACAGCTGAATTTTGAGTTAGTATGGAATTCCATACCTGAAAATTAGGAGACCGAAATCTA
>JAPYYV010006269.1:0-18460 GCA_030522625.1 Copidosoma aretas | reverse complement strand
CTTTTGGGGGTTTTTACCGCCCCCCTAGAGTCACGGTACGACTGGGGACTAATTTTCCTCTATTCTACTCTCCAAACGCTGAGAAATAAAAAAAAAAAACGTCCAAATCGGAGTTTTCTGTCAAGAGTTATCTTATTTTGAGACAAATTTTGGCATTCTAGCCCACTGTGCGCCGTCAGTCTCGGCTACGCGTGCAGCGGTACGTTTCTTGTACTGGTGGTTGATGTGTGCACCACTAAAAATATTTAAATTATTTTGTATTGCTTACGCAAACTTCTGAAATTTTTTTTTTTAATACTCTCAAACATATAATGATCACAAAAAAATTTTAATCAATTTTTGGTAATAAAGTAGGGATCTGCTGAATTTTTTTCTATTTTAGGAGTTGTTTCCTCCCCTAATGTTGTATAATTCTTTTTAAACGTTTGCTATTATTTTATTATCAAGCAAACAACAACAAAAATTCACAAAAAACACCAAAACTTTTCGGTATATTAGCTCGTTTAAGGGTAGTCTTAACCCCCTTAAATAACCTGAAATGGATTATTTCATGTACAATAGGACACTATGAATACTCATTTACTATTATTCATCAATTGTATATAGTTTTTTTAACACTTTTCAAATAATTTGATTATTGACTTAAGTATTCGACAAATTTTTTAACTTTAGAGGTAGTTTTCACCCCCTTACCTTACATATTTTGATTTCGGTACAATTGTTCTATATTCTGTATGCGATTATTAGTAAGCTCCAAAAAAAATTATTAAGATTGGTTTATTTGTGTTGGGTCCATTTTATTTCCAGAAAAAAAAAACCTTTTTTTCCCACTGTGCGCCGTCGGCCCCGCAAGTACCACGAGCTGGACCCCACGCATCCGCTCGACAAATGGCACCCACCGGCAAATGAACAGTACCACGGACTGTAAGGAAAACAAGGGAGATACTTATATACAAACACTACAGGAAAATATAAAGGTATGTACGAAAATACTTACTCGAGATCAGTCACGGCAGGTCACCGCCTCCTCCATCACGGCCCCCTCCAGGATGGTACATACACTGCCATCGGGGATCACGAACCCCGTCTCACGTGTATTATCGTGAGATAGACTCACGAAATCGCGCAGCCGACGGACAAAATCAGCAGTAGCAAGAGCTATTGTCAACCGTGTAAAAAAAATTTTTTGCAAGGAAAACAAGCGAAAGTCGAACCAGCACACACTGAGCATTATGCAGGCAGAAAAGGGCGAGATGCAGGAACAGAACTTAGCACGTCAAAATCAGAATAAGCACTGTCGAAGAGATGCCAAAACATCTTACAATCCTCACATTCTCCTTCTTTCGGGAAAATAGAAAATAGAAAACTAGCATAGGTACAATAAAACGGGTAAACTAAGTGGGAAAAATGTGCGAGAAAAGCACCGATCCGCAACACCATATGCGTCTTCCTGTTATAAATGACTCACAGTATCGAGCGAAACGACAGAGCGAATGGGACACAACAACCCTGTTACGATAAGCATAGATGGTTATTTATACACTAATATATGTATAAAAAAAAGAACCTTTAGGAGAATTTCATAAATATTATATTCATTGATCATTATTCATTCTGTACATAGGATGTATCCACATAGTGTTAAAAATCGGTAAATTTTAGTCAATCGTTTGAATCTTGAATTTTTTCTCCCTCTTAACAGTTTACATACACTCTTTTCCGACACATTTAAAATCCATGTAAAATATAGTTAATAAAAGCATCGTATAATGTAAACAAAAAACCAGCGAATATGACAAAATGATAGAAGGTCAGTAAACAGAACGCAAGAGCGTGTTTGCTATATATAGGCTATAAGCAACTTACAAGTACCGTAATGTGTAAGGGAAGAGCCATACTCTCGACTTGACCTGCAAAATCTCCCTTTTTTTTCGTCTATAAAAGCAATTGCTTTGACTATTGTCATTGTCTGTATGAAATATTAGGTTTTGGTGAAGTAATCAAAGATCACTTACTGGTCACATCTGCATGAATAAAATAGAGGGAAAAGTAAAAAAAATTTTTATAATAAATTTAAAAAAAACACTCGCATAGCATAGACCAGGGATGACTATTAAGATAACAGGGTAGGGCAGTAACAGAAGATTATAGGAAAATAGGGAGGTACTCGAACAAATGTAACGAGAGGGCTAATGAATAATGGGAATATGCGAAAACCGCAAAAAGTCGCCCGTTTTTTGTTTTAGGATCGGAGCCATGCTGGTAAAAGAACAACCGGGAGAAGTGGAATTTATTGAGAGAAATACCGGAATATTAGTAGAAAATTTGGGTCCGGTACAATCAGTCGCGTCAACATGGAAAATGATATGGTATGTCAACTGGAATCAATTGATCGAGGAATTAAATGCATTTCTGAGTGCAAGTAAGCAAGCAAATTGGCAATACAGAGTAACGTTGAGAAAGGAACATGAATGCGAAATGCAAGTAGAGCAGGCCACACATAAAGCACTAAGGGTACGAGAAAGAATGGAAGAGGCCTACAGAGCAGTGGTAAGCCGGACAATTGGTAGTCGAATAGAAACAGCGCAAGTACTTCAGGGACAGGCAACAGAGGCAAAAAAGAAGAAAACACAGGAATTGGTAGAATCGAAACTGACAAACACAACCGATACAACCAAGCACCTAGCAGAACAATTGAGAGTTACAACGTTTGGTGATCATGAACAAGAACTTTAGAGCATAAAAAGGTTCGAAGACAAAGCGAGAATAATAACAGAGGAAGGGTTAAAAATAGTTACAGAATTCATAGGCGGATATAGCAGAATATCAGAAATGGTGTGGGAGTTTGAACAATTAACCGAAGAACTTGTAGTGAGATTCGGAACAGCAACGGATATAATATATTTAGCTAGCCAGAGCATGTCGCATCTACCAGAGATAGCATTGGGGGCTATGGCCGAAGCTAAAATTTTGTCGGAACAGATGTAGCTACCTTAGCATTTATTGAAAAAATTATATGCTACGTAGAGATACCATTAGTGAAAAAAGAAATTCTAGATCTTAGAATATCACCGTTGCCAGCGAAACAAGTAAGGTTGAACTCCACGGACGTAGTAACATATCTACAGCCGACATACGAATACCCAGCAAGCAGCGCCAGCGCGAAAAGATTTGCGCCGATACCGCAAGAAATAGTACAGTAATGCAAGAATCTGGGAAAAGTACGCATATATAAACAAATGGAACCAACACAAGAGGTAGAAGAAGACCACCCTTGCGAAATACGACTCATATTGGGCGAAACGGTGAAAAAACCGGAAGAATTCCAATAATACCGGCCAAAATAAGGGACACATATTGGACACGCCTCCATGCAAAGAATTAGCATGCATTTCGTGCTACGGGAGAGGAGAAGGTACATGTGCAGTGTGAACATACCGAGCATAAGACGCTAGAAGTCACAAACTCAGGAGTAATAAATCTAGTGAGAGACTGCATAGCCCAAACATCCGAAACAAGATTAGACCCGGGCCAAGAGAAGAGAAAAAGTCAGATATTTAAGTTTAAAAACTCAAACTTGAACTTGAAAGGGATTATAGAAAAAATAAAGGGAGTAGGAGAAGGGAAGCTATTAGAATTAGTAGAAACAATAATTAAAATGGATGGGTTACAGGAACTCGATTATCAGGAGCACGGGCTCAATAACAGAATAAAAGTAGGAACAAAATTGGCGGATATAATCCAACGCGTACACGAAACACTGCAAACGAAAGAGGAATTTTCCGATTGGAAGGAGTACGCGTGGATGGGGACGGAGAAAGCAGCAGATAATGCAGCAAGAGGCAGGACTACGGCAGCCAATCCCTCAGCGCCACAGCCAACACCCATCGAAATGCAGAAGCGGGCTCCAAGACACCTAATCAATATTCCGGTAGTCCTTACAGATACATTAACTCGAATGGTGGACAGAAGCAGAAAAATAAATAAAGTTAAGAACTATGAAATAATAAGAAAATATATGCAAAATGACAATAAGATTGCAATGGTAATTGTAATTATAATAATAGTAATCACCGGTAATTGTAATTATGATAATAGTAATAATACTAACAATAATAATAATATTAATAATAATAACAATAGTAGTAAGTAAAATATACGCAAAATGGTAATGATATTGTAATGGTAATTGTAATAATAATAGCAATAGTGATAAGAAGAACAATAATAATAACAATATTAATAATAATGAGAATACTGTAAAAAAAAAGAAAAAAAGAGAGGAAAATAAATGTATTAGATATAAGTTTACTAACACAATACCAGAGAAATACGATAGATATTATAGTTCGGCAGCCACAGGACAAGATATAGCGTCGTCGAGGGCGAACGACGCCGCGACCTCGGACGTGTTGCGTACGATATGCGGGGCACATCGCCCTGACTCACCCGGTAGACAACACAGCTATTCAAGCGGAGAGCTCGAGCAGGGGAGAGCGAGGGTATATAGGGCCCAGCAAGCCACGGTTGGGGGGTCAGTATCGTGCTAATTCTGGGAGTAGACGTCGGGTCTCACGATAGGGGCACACGCGCGACTCTGCCTTCACAAAAATTGGTTAATAAAGTATAATACTAGTAACAAGTTGAGATTGATTTCGCGAAGCACCTTATTGCCACCTAATTCCACGTTACACTAATATTTAATAACTAGTATTTAACTAACTTCGTCATGACATATGTTAGTAAAATATCGAAACTGTTCGCAAAGAGAGTGTCTAAATATTAAGTTGATACTGCATCTGAAACGAAATAAAGTTTACAAAAACCCGTTTAAAATAATGATAGTACAAAAATTGATGAAAAATGAGGTGTTTATAAATTAATTGGCGGTACTCGTAGTCTAGAATGTTTAAGCTAAACGGGTCGAGCTTTTAAAAAACGATTTGACGAACACAAAAAAGTATACACTGAGATATTTCCAGTTATGCTAATTATTTACCAGAAAAAAATCACGATTTCGATAGTAATTTTCAAATATTACTTGTACATATAGAATTTTAAATTTCTTCGAATTCTTGGAAATCAATAGACGGAGAAAGTCCAATACGCTTTCTAGAGAGCTTGATTTTGGGAGGTTCGTCTGCCAAGTCAATTATCACGAACTCTTTCAGAAATATTGAAATCTATTTATTATGTTGCTGGAATCATCGTGGTAAAATTTCGGGTGGATTCACAATACAGTTTTTGAGAAAATCAAATCGAAGTTCCGTTTTTTAATTTAGGATTTTATGAGAAATGTCAAAATTTCATATAAAAGTTCTGAATTTTTTTTTACGGCGATAAGAACTTTAAAAAAGGGATTATAAGGAGTCTGGTAATCTAACTAAGGAATGATGTCTTTATGTGGGTACATGGACGTAAAGATTTATTATTTATTACTATAAATTTCAATTGTCTTTGTATCTCTTAATTGTTAAATTTAAAAAGTAAATACTTTCATCATTTTCTTCTTCAAGGGTTAATTCTACATTATGATGGATATTATTTACATCCTTATGAAATAAATGTAGTTGTCTTTTTGTATTTGCAAAACATACTGGTACATCATGCACATAGCGAACTAAAATCTGATCAATCAACCAACTGGACAATCGATAGTTTTATTTTTAATAAAGCTCATGAAGATTTCTGCCAAAAGAGAGCTAAGAGGATCACTTATAATCAGACTATCTTTGGCAGTGCATATTTTATTATTAAAACCAAAGTAATTTTGTTTAAGACAGTTTTTAAAAATATATATTGTACCATTTAAAATGACTTCTTCCCTATCGTTTATTATTAATAATTCATGAATTATAGACTGTACATGAGCAATCAGAAAACTTGGAAATTAAGAAAATACTTTGAGCAATATAAAAAGCATACACTACGAGATTAGATACTCCCAGTTACGTTAACTCTCTACCGGTAAATAATCACAATTTTAATGATAATTTTGAAATACCAGATGTTCACTGAGTGTACATCGATTCGTGAACTGGACAAAAAGCATTTTTGCTGAAGTTTAAAAACGGATGCTAGTATCCTAACGCAACTATGTTCAGTTTATTAATTTCCAAAAGATCCATCGTTAAAGCTTGATGATAAATAATAATGGTAGAATTATTAATTTCTTAGAATTCTTGGAAATCGATAAACAAAGAAAATCCAATGATTGTTTTTGAATTGCTAGCTTGGTGTAATAACTCTCTTCTATTAAATTTGTTTAGATAGTGTTATGTTTACCTAGTTGTTATTTAACTGCACACAATTGTGACTACGTACTTAGATTTTCAGTATGTAATTTAGTTTTTCCACTATATTGTCAGTTCAAAATATACAGCGTCCTAAGAAGGTACAGTGTACTAAAACAGCTGTAACGCAAAGTAACTATTAAATTGTAAAGATTGAAAAATCAAACTCATTTGTTTTACTTCATAATTTGTTAACAATCATAAAAGTTGTGATCTTCTTCTAAAATTTAAATACACGAACTTTTAATTTGTGTAAACTTTCTTTTCCATAAGTCACGACATACACATATTCTGTGGTGTGTCCGTTATCAGGATTAATTTTCGTGCAGACGCCTTGCATAAAACAATTATTATAATACAAATTTCTGATTATTTTTGACCATACTTTTATGTGTCTCTAAGCGTACAGCAGGGCGTAGAAGTGCTCTTGGAGGGACTAATTAGAAAGTGTTGTGGTAATTAACTATATAATGTAGGAAAATATAGGGGACCGTAGGTGGGCATCGAGGGGCTGCCCAGTGAGACAAAATTGGAATTAAAATTAAATCACTCAAGATTCTATGGTCTTGTTTGAAGGAGTTTTTTCTGAAGAGTTAAAATTTTTAACTAACCAAAAATTAGACCAAAGTGGTGCAACGTGCTGAAGGACAGTAAACACCCCCAAATTTGCCTTAAAGTCATAAAAAAGTCTAATTAAAAATTTTTTAAGCATTGACATAAATTTCTAGTTTTGTACCAAGGAAACATGACCGACAGTTTTATTTTGTTTGGTCTGAATTTCAAAAATTTCTGGTTAAATTATGTTTATTTATGATTTTAGAGCATGTTAAGGGTTTTTTTACTGCCCCCCCCCCCCTCCCCAGCGCTGTTGCACTAGTTTGGACACATTTTGTGTTAATCTACAATTCGAACCCTTAAAATAGAGAGAAACAATTTCAATTAGACTATAGAATCGGAATTTTAAAAAACTGAAAAACGTGCATATATCTTCCACGACATGTGAAAAATTACAGATTTTTATAAACGAGCTGATAGGGTGGCCTAGGTTTATGTAGGAGATTAGGGGGTCTGGCTCTCACTTCACATAAGTATAACAAAATAATTTAGGACAACATATATAAACTGATACGTAAATAAGCATTTAGTATGTATCTAACAGATCGTTAGAAAAAAAAAAATTTGATAGGAATTTCACGAAAAGTACTGTTATTGTAGCTTTTTTATAACAAAACAAGTAGAAAACCACAAAAATTGATCGTGAAAGCAAATATATAAGTTGGTTTCCAATTCTCCGGAATTCTCAATATTTTTCTTTGATCCCTGTTCACTAGTGGATACATTTACACAACATCACCCATCTATCTGCTGGCATTTGCGATATATTAGGTTTTGGTATAAATTAAAAATCCGCCCACTGTGCGTTGTTTATGCTGTTACCTCTCAGAACATTTACCCGACCTACGATTCGTCCACATAAATTATCGGCTTTATTGCCTTATTCTCTTTAGGAACTTCGAACTTCTATCGAAATAGTAAATCTCTAGCATGAACATGCATCACACGATGCCAATATGCACCGTCCTATGTCAATTTTTACGATTTAGAATAACCGTGATATAAGTGGGACCACTTAAGCTTTCGACATGCTTTTGTAAAGTAGTATAGAAATATTTAATGATTCCCTCCGTAAAAAATTTATATATCCAGTGTCCACTTATATTTCCTTGTACGACAATCTCGTACATTACACCATCATTTACTTAACTGTATAACAAATTTTCATCGCTTCTTCGCTTAGTTGCTTTTTCCTTACGCAACAGTCTCGTGTGCACAAAAGATTGTCGATTCGTTGTATGTCTTACGATCGCTTTACTTTTTCAATTCAAATTCAAAATCACATACATTTTTTTTTGTTAGGTTCAAATTTGGCGCTAGCTGCTAAATTTGAATGCCCGGGGCAGTACCGAGATATAGCCTAGTTGGTGCTGCTCTGCTTGTACTACGCCCGATATAAAGATATACTCTCTCACTCACTCTTACAATATCCTTCTTCGCGATCGCTGTTACTTTTACCATTATAACTTTGAGTCTGTACATTTGGCTTTGCTGATCCTTTTGATTGCAGTGCTTTGCATTGATAGATAGATGCATTGTGATTGAATAAACTCTTGATGGTGTCTCATTAAACTTTGCTTTTATTGTGTTCGGCCCCGTATATTCCTACTCAATACGCTAATAGGTTATGGAACGTATCTAGTGTGTTTTGTGTCTGCACGTGGTGGCTGATCACGGGGTGTTTTCTGTGTCAGACAGCATTTTCTTATCTTGCCCGTTTTCTCTCTCCCTCCCTCTCTCTCTCTATATTTTTCCGATGATCTTTGCGCGAGTGTCCAACCGCGTGTGTGACAAGAGATGTCAGGCGAGCAGAGCAAACTTCAGCTGAAAGCCGTCTCCAAGTAAAAGAGTCTGCATGCGTCGGACGATGAGAACGGCCTTGATGCCAGAAACTCCTCGGATGCGTTCTGCAGGGCTGGGAGCGCCTTTTTCCCCTGGGCATGCTGTGATAGTCGATTGAAAGTATAGAGCAGTAATTTTCGAAGAATGAGTTTTTACCCTTGTCCTTGTGTTTGTACATAATGCGGCCATAGTATTCTCGCGTGAATTTTTCACGATCGAAATTTTTGAATTGAGATTATACATTAAATCACATTTGTAAGTGTCATGAATTTTAAATTTTGATTTAACGCGAGTAAACACTTCAATATAGCAGGCGGGATATATATTTTTTTTAGGTGAGAATGCCCTTGATATTCTGTCAGAAGCATACAATACGATAGATGATAGTTTAGGCACATACGACGAGATAATAATCACCCGTAAAAATTAAGCAGCGGCGCTCTCGGTCGATGATAAGCCTCTGTCAAGTCTCGGTAAATCAAAACTCTGCTTGATAACTATTATAACTGTGTCTCACCGCGCAGGAATTGTGCTACTATGGTAAATTACTTAAGGCACGCTGTGTTCGCATGCCTAGGTCGTCTGCCGTATCTCACCTATGAGTAGCGCGCATACATTCGAGAGTGCGTGCTTGCATGTGTTTTACGGAGACTCATTTGGCGATTGACAGGCAATTCTATAACTTGGTCTGGGTTATTTCAGGCGGAAATACATGCGATGTCCAGGACATGAAGGATATCATTGATTTGATAGTAAAATTTGATGGTAAAATACGACTCACCATTAAACACCAGCAGCAAATTATAGTTAGAATAATAAATTTGTTTATACACGATTACGAAGATAGTAGATTGAAAGATTAAGGAAGTAAAAGAGATAGTTTTAAGAAGATCTATGATTTGCAAAAAGACATATCACGCGTAAATAGATATTATAAAGTGATCTCAAAAATAGAACCATTAATACTACTCAGATGAATAAATTAATTGAAACATACACAAACAGAATTCCAGGATGCATACGAAAGTATCGGTAAGCGATACGAAAATCCATTGAGTAAGATAGGAGACGTTAACAATCATGGTTATCCATGCGTTTTTACTCAATCGGCTAATTGATTGTTCGCTTACAGTCAGGCATACGGCATCAGGTATTTCTGATAGCTTAAAGATCAAGGTTAGAAATAAAGATGGCGTGGGATACTTTATATACTCCCTTACGAATCAAACAAAGATTGAAAGATGGATAGATAGGTAGACAGATATATAGAACATATAAGGTGAGCAACAGAAACTATACGAAAGGTAAGAACCACAGGGTGGCTCTTGGTACTAATGCATGTAGTAGTTTATTGGTAGGTCCACACGAAATTCTGCTCTCTACGTACGTGGAGGAAAACTATATAATGATATTGGTAAAAAAGTGATTGAGTTCGTAGCAGACTCGGGTGCTACAGAACATTTTGCCAAATCTCAATTGTATTTTAGAAATTTCAAAGATTACAGTGGTAAGTTAATTAAATCTGCTAATGGTAAGTTCTCCACGGACTTAAGAGCAGAAGAGGAAGGGTGCTTGGAAGGTACTTAGATAACAAAAAGATGGATGTATATGACTCGAACTCCAATTAGACTTTTATGCCTGGTATGTACAAAAGTCAGAGGTTCACAGCTATTCGAGAGTAAGTCAATACTTTAGTACTATTAAATGGTTTAAAAGGAATTGATCTTTCGAAGAAAGTTCTGGAAAATAATTATTCGATCAAACACATGCGTGAAACGCTATTGAAAAGAGTTATTTCGACAGAATTTTATTTAAAAAACTCTTCTTAAGATTCATGGATTCCAAAGAATGGCTTAAAAGTTATGTTTAAATAAAATTCTTGTTAGGAGTTGTGAATCGCCATGTCAATTAATATTAACTAAATGTATAGAAAACGACAAAGTAGTAATATTTCTAAATGAAATTTTTGCATTAATTGACACTCGTAAATATTCTTTGAAAGAATTGGACGAGAAACTCTATCAAAGATAAATAAAAATAAAAACACAATGATTGACTTCGAAAAAAATAACTTTCTACTTATCAACTGGAAATCGCAATATTATTTAAAATAATTGTAAATGTTAAAATAATAAATTATAATGTAGTCTAGGAATCAGAGCAGTAAAATGTCGATTTTTTGAGCAGTCAAATATTTTTATGCGGTTTTGTGAAAGTAATTCGTGAGAGCGTCTAGATACTTTGTAAGCTAAACTGATCAATAAATTTTGAAAATATGCAAATAAAATATGAACTTTATAAGAGCATCTAGAAAATACAATGCATAAAAAATTATCAACCAGGAGAATCTTGATCAAAATAGGTACAGTTTTTCTTTCTAAAAATTTTTGGTGTGGCTGAATACAAATTACACGACGGGAACATGTACCTGGTGCTCAGGGCAGACAGTATTTCCATCGTCTTCTGGAGTTTCACGAGAATTTGTAACACAATTAGTCAAAAAATGTTGTTCGGGGGCCTTTAGGGTCGTGAAACAATAATTTATAATGGAAACGGTCTCCAATCCACCTGGTGCTGAGGGCAGATAATATTTTTATAGTCTCTTGGAGTTTTACGGGAATTCGTAACTTTATTGGTCAAAAGTCCTTACTCGGGGATTTCTAGGGTCGCTGAACACGAATATCACGCGGTATCAGTCTCCGGGGTATCTGGTGCCCTGGGTGGATATCAAGGCTCCCAGATTTTCAGGACTTTGCCACATGCACAGTAACGAACGGCAACGCATAGGCGAAGCAGCAGCACCCGGTACAAAAGTCAGATACGACGCTGTACGCCCAATTCTACAAATCCCAAGTAAGTTGACTTAATGACCCTGTGTGCGCGCTTAGCTAAATGTTTGTTTGTTAAATGAATAAACTACATCCCAAGCGATTAATCCCTAATAACACAAGTGGCTTGCTCGCCTGCCCTTATGATTATTACATTAATAAACTATTCACGGAGAGAACTTTCATGCAAGGTTAGTATAAGTCCCCGCATGCTACCTTAATATAGTGTATTGTATACTGCGTTTTCTAAGTAGTATACCAAATCAGTATGACATCAAGAAAACTTAACATAGCAAGATGCTACGTTTGTACAATTAAAGCGTACTGCAGTATGTACCGCTGTAGTCAACTATAGTATGCGGGGGACCTATACTATGGTAGTATAAGAGTTCTCTCCGTGTATCCCAAGCGACTAATCCCAAGTAACCCTTGCTTGCCTGCTCTATTACTTTAAACTAAATAGCTAATGACCCAGAGGCTGAATTTCCTGGCGTTTTGATTAACAAAATTATTATTAATAACCTAAGAACTAATACCAGGTGACCCAGAACGCTGACTTTCCTAACGTTTTAATTAATAACATTATTATTAATAACATAAGAGAGAATGCCAGTTAACCTAGAGCGCTGTCATTTCTCGCGTTTCAATTAATAACATTATCATTAGTAACCTAAGAACTAATACCAGGTAACCCAGAGCGCTGACTTTCCTCGCGTTTTAATTTATTACTTGATTATTATTAACAGAAGAACTAGTACCAGGTGACCCAGAGCACTGACTTTCTAGTGTTTTAATTAATGATATTATTGATGAGATCAGCACTGCAAACGGTCAACTCGGATCACATATTTGCTTGGCTTAATTAATTAGAAATGCATCATTCATATTATAAGCAACGATTCCATATGAATTTCTGGTAACTAATTAGAAACAATGCATTAATTATCTTTAATTTCCTTTACAGTAAATTATTTTACACCTACACATTTTCAATACATTAGTTTGTATTCGCTCATCTATGAAACAATTATTGATACAGAATTAAAGGCCACTTTATCAGATTGATATTATATATATTTTACGGTTACAGCCAGAATTTGGGTAATGCTAGCATTACCCATCAAACATGCTGGATAATGCCAACATTAGCCGGCTAATGCAGCTATATAATGCTGCCATTACCCTGTAACTGTCCTTTATCCGTAACACACACACACACACACACACACACACACACACACACACACACACACACACACACATTTATATATATATATATACACATACATGTATACATTTTATATATATCGTGCATTCCATGTCAGGCGGGCCACCTAAATATCTCAAAAACAGACATTATCATATCAACCAAGCTTAGCAAAGAATATCTTTGAGATTTATACTTTTCATACAGAAATTTTCTTGAGGTGCTTTTGTTTTATTTAAAATTTGCAGACGGAAAAGCCTTAAAAAAAAGAGATATTAATTCAGCATTAGTAAATAAATCAACAATATGCAATGAAGCTCATAGCTGTCGGAATAGAAAATATACATTATAAAATGCAGTTTACATTAAAAAAGTACATAGGGGCAAATGTACCAGTTATTGATCCCTTAAGCAAACCTGTCGATTTTAAATTTGTACTGTGACATGAAAAAACCTAATCTATCAAAGAATTTGTTTTTTAGTAGTTATAAAGAATCTTAGACGTCAATATCGACGAATTATTTAGCGAAAGTATTAGCAGTAATTGAAAAATATTTAAACCAGTGTGCAAAATTCTGAAAACCCGGTTATTGACCCCCTTAGGCTAGTAATCGACCCCCTGCCAGCCAATTATTGACCCCCTTTGATACAATAATAGAAATTAGATTCTTGGTAAGGTTTAACTTGGATGTTGATATTTTTTTTATCATGGAGTTTAAGGGTTGATTAGAGAGTAAGTTTAAAAGTAATTACTATCTCATTTGCAAGTATACACGCCTTCAACTTCCAATATTCGAAACACATAAAAAGTAAGGTAAGCTTAGATACACATCAGATTGTCAACAATGCTTAGCTCGGATCGTTGATATGTTCTATTTTGGAATTTTACGGTTTTCGATGAAACACATTGTACTGCATTTTCAAATTACATTTTACAATCTAGTAGATGAAAACGTGCGTTTTAAATAGATAGAACATTTTCAAATCAAACATTGAAAAATAACGCGATCAAAAATTGATAAATTCATGTAAAAAATCATGAAATCAATTATACAATTGTGTCATATCGCATGCTTAATCATATGATTTATCGCAATATATAATTTATAAGTACGTGATGAATGGCATGATATTTTTTGAGGGAAGAAGAACACTTACGAGATGTACTCAAATATAAAATATTTAAGAACTTTGTCCAAACTTTAATTCAGCGAAATAAGGTACTTAAATATCATAGAACAATAAATATCTTTGAAAACATCACTCTCATAACATTGTGTACTTAATCAATGCTCTTTCAAAAATTTTATCAATTATTAATGACTTTAAAATCACGTTCATTGCTCGAAAGGGATACTAATGAACACTCTAATCGACATTATTATTCAGAGTAGTCACTATTTTCAGTCTCCAAAATAAATAAAACAATCTGCATGCTAGTGACTCCCGCAGCTAACCTAAAAATGCATGTGTACCAAATACATGAACTCAAATGCATGTATACTTGAAACTAATATAAATTGCTTTTCAATTTTACACACCAATCTATTTTCAACTTAACTTAGTACTATTTTTAAAAGAAGCAGTCGATAATATAACTCTGGATACAGAAAAGAGCAAAACAATCACCTCGACAATTACAGAGACGCTCGGGGGGTCAATAATTGGGTAACGGTCAAGATAGCTTCGACCCGATTATTGATCGGGGGGTCAATCACTGGGTTAATGGGTTTTTGACGATCCAGTTGTTGACCAAGTCTATTTTTAATAGTACGTAAATTATCAAGATAAAAATATTTGTCACGTACTCTTAAATATATTTACTTACTTTTATCAACAAAATACAAATAAAACACCCATAATGGACCTCTACAAAGCCTTTAAACTATTAGGTCCCTCTTGTGCAGTCATAGTCAAACTCAAGCAGTTCTGCGTACGCCCTTTTTCTTATTCCAATAACTTTTATTTAAATTAACGAAATACAGATATGTCAGATGCTCCAAAAACACGAGGGTTCAATGATTTCGAAAATGTTACAAGAAATATTCTTTGGAGTAAGGTATTCTTATTTTTTAGAAAAACTTGAAGGGGGATCAATCACTGGCAGGGGGTCAACAACTGGTACGTTTACCCCTACGCTGGCAGGATTATCTAGATAAGTATACTTGCTGCTTTTGTGATATTTTCTTTATTGCAGTACTTATCATGTACAGAAAAACTTTAGAATGCAAGGCGATGGGACAAAGAGGACTTAAATTTGTTATCAATAATTGCTTAATAGCTAAACAAATACGAACTTACATAGTTAAAATGCGTAGGTGTAGAATAATTTGCTGCTAAGAAAATTTAAGATAAATAAAGCGTTGTTTATAAAACCTCGATGACAAGTAGAAAGCAGAAATTAATACGGGACCGTTGTTTATAATTTTAAATATGCAATTATAATTAATTAAGCTAAGCAAAAATGTGCTTAGGACTGATCGTTTTCAGTTCTAATCATATAAATAATATTATTAATTAAAACGCAAGGAAAGTCAGTGCTCTGGGTTAACTGCTACTATGAAGGTTAACTTCTGTTATGAATAATCAAGTTATCAATTAAAACGCGAGGAAAGTAAGCCCTCTGGATTACCTGGTATTATTTCTTAGATTATTAATAATAATGTTATTAATTAGAAAGCGAGAACTGACAGCACTCTCAGTTAACTGGCATTAGTTTTTGTTATTCATAATAATGTGATCAATTAAAACACGAGAAAAGTCAGCGCTCTGGGTCACCTGATATTAGTTCTTAGATTATTAATAATAATGCTATTAATTAGAACGCGTACAATGACAGCACTCGGGGTTAACTTGTATAAGTTATTGGGTCATTAATAATAATTTTGTTGATCAAAACGCTAGGACATTTAGCACTCTTCGTCATTAGCTATTCAATTAAAAATAATAGAGCATGCAAGCAAGCCAGTTAGGTTACTTGGAATTAGTCGCTTGGGATATAGTTTATTAATAATAATTATCATAAGTGCAGGTGAACAAACCACTTGGGTTACTTGAGATCAATTGATTGGGATATAGTTCATTCATTTAACAAATATATTTTTAGCCAAGCGAGCGCACAGAGTCATTGGTTTAACGTACTCGGAATTTGTAGAATTAGGCATACAGCATCGTATACGACTTTTGAGCTGGGCGCTGGTGCTCCGCCTATGCGCTGGTTTTCGTTACTGCGCATGCGGCAATGTCCCGAAAATCTGGGAGCCTTGGTAGACAGTATCTACGTCGTGGAAGTATTACATAATTTTCACCTCAATTGACATATATTGCTTCATTATATTTTCTAATATCGTATCAAATGATGTCTTGTGGAGTTTAACTTGGTTTTTGTAATTCAGCTTCTTTAAAATAATTCGGAGCAATAATACGTATAAAAAATGAAATTTTCTGCAGTTCTTAAGAATATTACGGTTGTTATGTGGGTACAAAGGGCATGGGTTAATCTGAAACCTTTTATCAAAAAATTCTGTTGGCTGGTACTTTGTGACTTTACAAAATTATTAATATAAAGAGCCATTATTAACCGAATTCCAATGCACAGAAAATCGTTAATAACACAAATAAAACGATGTGTTTATACTTTATCTTGTAAACATTTTTTTCCAAATAATAAAATTTATGATATAATGACGAATCTATTGATAGTTTTCAGACATTATTTTTAAAAACATTCCGTAGTTTGAGTATCTGTGTCCACTGGAACAGACCAGATTTTAAAAGAGGACAAAATTTTTTTCCTCTATCAATACGTTTATTATTAATATTTAATCACTACCAGGCTATAACAATTATTGATATACTTTTTTAATAACTATCTGTTCTATAGACCATTGATACATATCTGTCAGCATTCCATAACCGATGCTCATTTCTCTTATTTCTCTACACACTACTCTACTTTTCTCATTTGAGTATTGAAAGAATGTGTGATATTTTGATTATTATTCAACTATCGCAGTTGAATAATTTGATTTGATGAACAAGTTACTATTGATGATTTAACAAATTTTTTGTTCTACAACATAAAAAGCAACATCAATTTAAGGTAACCAAACAATGTTTTTATTCAACATGTATTTAGTTATTTTAGATGAAATTTCGAGCTTCCAGCTTTTTCTTCAACTTTGGTGTTAGAAATCTATATTCGTAAATATAATCAGTACTAGAATTATAACATTGTTAAAGGTACTAAGAAATAACTTTTTTTTTCAAAAATTGTATTCTTAACAGTTATTTAATAAGTTTTTTAAACATGAAAGATTCTTATTTTTGTGAATTGCGAAGACTGAGTAAAAAGAACAAAGTAGTTACAACACAGTTAAAGATAATATTATAAGGTCACGTACATTGACGTACCGTAAACTACCTTTTTTTTTTTTTTAATAGACAGAAACTTTTCTAAACATGAAATAATTTTTTTTGAAATTTCAAACCTTCATTCAATGAAGTAATTGCCAATAAGTAAATATCATGGTTATGTTTTTACATTGAATAACTTTACTGTTAAAGCGCCTGAAAGTTTCCATCTCATTTAGGAAATAGTTATTTTTGGCCTGTCTTACTTTTTTTTAGAGATCTAGCTATCTTAAAAAAACTTGTGATCGCCGCACAGTGGTTCCAAACTGGGAAAAAATGTTCAAAACCTGCTACAGCCTTCAATTCCTTACCGATTTCCAATTTTTTTTTTTTCACATAATCAAAGGATAATTTACAACAATCGCTCTTTGCCCGTTTTTCAATATACTCTTCTAAAAATTAGTGGCATAACCTCAAAAGTTCAAAAACTCATATTTTGTGCTTTTAACGCGATTATTCTTTGATTTAAAAAATTTTAAATATTCTAAATAATAATAATAATGACTATAAAGGATAAGACAAGTCATTTATGAGTCAAAATAATTTTTTATATTTTATAGGTTATGTTACTTGAAAAAACTAGAAATATTGGTAATAATAACGACTCAAGATGATTTTGTTCGTTTAAAACAAAATAAACATTTTTGATAGCACTTGTATCGGTTTTTTTTCATTTTTCTTATTATTATTATATTCTGCGATTGGTAACATAACCTCAATCGTTGAAAATCAAATTTCGTGCTACCAATACGATCATTTATTTAATTAAATATTAAAAAAATATTATAAGTAACATTAACAGTTATATGAATAGTAAGTGTCAAGCACTTGCGTGTAAAAAGGATTTTAATATCTTATGTTATGTTACTTAAACAAACCTGAAATTTTTAATATTAGTGACTTATGACTTAGTTTGGTTCAGAAAATCACAAAAAAAACTGACACCTTTTTTTTTATGTGACAATCATAACTATTTATCAATTTTTAATAACTCTATTTCCTAACCTCAAATGGTGAAATATCAGATGTCAGGCTAACAAAAAAGCTTTATTTTGATCGAATAATTTTGAAGAAATTCGGAAACATCAATAGTGACCAGAGCAGATAGTGTTGAAAAAATCCATGCATAGAATGTGATTTCAGCATGCTTTTTAGGTTGTAAGTCATAAAGAAGTTGGGACTTATAATAATATCGTTGACCCTATATTATTCTGGAAACTAGAAACAAATCAGACTGTCTTTTCAGTAATTGATGATTATTA
>JAPYYV010006268.1:0-15554 GCA_030522625.1 Copidosoma aretas | reverse complement strand
CGTGTGAAAAACACATTTGGTCTTCTTGGCACGGTTTAAAATTTTTTTTTTTTTGGGATTTATGGTTGGAAACTTATTTTTTTTGGTCAAAGAAAAGATGTAAGTGGCGTAATCCAAGATTCGAAAAATTTGGTAAATAAGGAACACCCTAATATATATATATGTGTGTGTGTGTGTGTGTGTGTGTGTATGTACGTATATATATACAGATTATTCTTTGCAACTAGGAGACCACCTGCTCTCCAAAATTGGTTAAGGTTTTTTGAAATGTTTTTGGGCGGAAATTGTAGCTTACTATCTCTAGTCATGAATGCCGTGTGGCCCATTTCAAAATCCAAAATAGCGGAATCTATATGGTGGCTAAAAGCTACGAAGAACAGTCATTTTGATGTGAGAAACATGCAGAAAAGTAGCATTGATACTGTCAACTGAAAATCTGTATAATTTCTGTAAAAAAATACTTAAAAAATTTCTGTGAACTGTTATGTGATACAGAAATTCCTTGATTTTGAATTGACTATATCTCGAAAACCTCGCATCGGATCGAAATTTGGTAAAGAGCTTTTTTATTTGTCTTGACAAGCTTAATTTCGTGGTATAGTTTTCCTGGAACATTTTTGAAACACCCTGTATGTGTCTATATTTATACAAATATACTAACAAATAAATCGACATAAATGGATAAATGTATGTATCAATTAATTTACAAACAAAATTTCATGAGAACAAAACTTTAATCAGTTTTTTTTGGCGCTGTATGGCGGATACTTCTTTTAAAAGGATCTGCGCAGCAAATTACCACTCGTGATTGGCTGTCTCGCTCTCCGACGCGACACCCCGACCCACACCTAACACACATCACCAGAAGACTCGTATTATATTTGTATGGTGTCACTGAATACGTTCTCTCTCGCAACTTCTAATGCCCTGCTAGCTTAGTCGCGTACTCTATTCTTATATCTATATGCGTTTTTTGCGCTGCATCGCGTTCTCTTATCTTGAAACGATCTACGCAACAAATTACGTTTTTTTTTCAGACTTGCAGTCGTTCTCTTTTTAGCATCCATCAGTAATCAGTCATCATTTTTACGTCCTATTAGGATTCCAAAACGTCACATGCTCTCGCGATATATATAGCCAAGACGGGGTCAATTAATACAGGGCTGATGGGGACAAATCTTTTTTTTTTACGCCTACAACGATTGTGTTACGCTAAAAGCCTGCTATTAACATATTTTTATTGGGATATCGTTACCATAAATATTTTGATCCCATCTCAATCGTTACTTGAGGCTCGAAATCTTCCTTCAAAAGTGCAAAACGCATATTTTACCTGTACAAATATCTCTCGCTGTTGCCTGTATATAGCTGTTTAGTTACCAGACTTGTACAGGTTAAATGTGCGTTTTGCACTTTTGAAGTGAGGTTTTGAGCCTGAAGTAACGATTCAGATGGAAAAAAAATATCTAAGGTACCGTTATCCCAACAAAAATATGTTATTTGCATGTTTTTACCATAACACGATCATTGTAGGCGTAAATAAAAATAATAACAGATTCGTCCCCATAAGACCTGTGTTAATTGACTCTGCCTCGGCTATATATGTATCGCGAGAGTCACGTGACGTTTTGGGATCCCAATTGTTTCTGATACTGAATTTCGATGAACTTGATATGTTGGCGGAATCGTTCTTACTGTTCTGCATTAAAGTCCCCAATGTTTTTCGAAAATTTATCGAGGTGAGGATCAAGAAAATGCAGTTTCGAATTCATGCAACACTAATGTTTTAAGAAGGCTCACACCTAATATACAGCTCATATTGTGAATACGTTATTATAAATATTTATTAGAAGTTGTAAAAAGTTTGTCTTAAACTGACAATAATATAGCTAATTTTAAGAATCGTGCGATTTTTATCATAAAATTTTTTTGTCAAATTTTCAGGTACCGAGGATTGAAAAAAAATTCAACAAATTAACTTAATCCCTTCCATTTTACATGTTATTTTTAGATTTTCAGGCTAATTCTCCTTTTTAATTAAATTCATTAAGAGTCACTGACATAAAATTTGCAAATACTTTAATAGGTTTTCCAGAAAATTCAATTGTTCATATAGAAATACGAATAATACGTGAACAACTGAATTTTTGCAAGACCTATTGAAGTTTTTGCAAATTTTATGTCGGTGACTCGTAATTAATTTGTTTACAGAAGAGAATAAGTCCAAAAATCTAAAAATAACATGTAAAATGAAAGAGATTAAGTTAATTTGCTAAATTTTTTTTCAATCCTCGGTATCTGAAAAATTTGACAACAAAATTTTATAATGAATATCGCACGATTTCAACATTAGCTATGTTATTGTCAGTTGAAGTAAAACTTGTTATAACTTCTAATAAATATTTGTAATAACGTACTCAAGATATGAGCTATATATTGGGTGTGAGCCTCCTTAAAATTCACAAGGCTATAGGGTTAAAGATTTTCTAAGTTACAGGGATACGGATTCAGTTTAAAAGTCGATAGTTTTTCAGATTTCAGGTCAGAAATCGTTTCAGACTATCAGGATTAACCGTTCATCGTTTAAGTAAGTGATAAAGTGTTTTTCAAGTTTTTGTGCAAATTTTGACGTGTCGGGGTCAAACCGACTTCGGATTCGGATCAAGCTACCTTAAATATATCCAGTGTTCATATTTAGACTCCCAGAAATTTTTGTGTGTCGCTTTGTCATTTTTTTGTAATTAAGTTCATCATTAAGGAGGTTTTACAGTCAGAAGAAGCCATATTCTTGAATTATTTATAAAGTAAATTGAGCAAATCAAATAACATGAAGATCTTTTACATATTATACGAGGGTGATCTTTGTCTTGAAAATATTTTTTTTTTAATTTTTGATTTTGCATGCCAAGATTCTGTCACTTATAAAAGCACCTTAACTAATCTAATGGGAAATTTTAATTTTCATCCGATTTTAATTCAACTAGGCTTGTTATATTCCCTAATTGATTTGAGATTTGGTTAACGTGAGAAATTTTTAAAAATTATTAACGTATCCAAAATCGCGTGCAATTGTTTATACGGAAACTGGTTGAAACTGACATTTTCGTATGAACAATTGCTTGTAACTTTACACACGTTAATTATTTTCAAAAATTTGTCATGTTAACCCCATCTTAAATCATTTAGAGAATAAAACAAGCCTTGATAGATTAACATAGAATAAAAATAAAAAATTTCTCATGAGATTAATTAAGGTGCTGTTGAAAGTGATAATATCTTGGCATGCAAAATAAACAGTTCAGAAAAAAAATTTTTTTTAACCAATGATCACCCTCGTATAATATGAAAATGAGCTTCATGTTTATTAGATTTGCACAATTTACTTTATAAATAATTCTAGAATACAGCTTCTTCTGACTATGGAACCTCCTTAAAGTTATTGTAGATATGTAATATGGCAATACTATTAAGCCTATCGTGCAGATTTGTTGATCGTAAATAATTTTTAAGTAGACATAAGATGAATAAACTGTAATAATTAGAACAGAACGGTCTAGCAATCGTGACCAGGAGTCAAACAGCGTAAGAACTCTGGTCTAAGGCCTCTAGTCTTTTTGTACTATGGAAAAAAAAAAACTGCAATCTCTTTCATATTGTTTGCCTGATAATTTTTCCTTTTAAAAGTTACAATATTATGTTTCTGTCACTCAGCATTCTCTTCTAGTCAAAGACATAATTATATAGACGTTGATTATTCTTATAACATATGTGTTTTGCCCTAAATCTTATTAAGGAGACCCATTCAATGGTTTGCTGACCGCTCAGAATGTCATTATGTTCGCGACCATAGTTACAAATTTGACACGTCTCTAAATTAATTTATAAAAAATATCTGCTTGTATATAGTAAAAATCTGCATCTTTTTGCTGTCCATAAATTTTCCATCCCATTATTTCTCTGCACATAAAAATGAAAACTGTATATTTTGAAATCTCTTATTCAGTAATTTTCAATACATAAATCGCTGTTTCTTATTAAATAATGATCGAAATCATTTGATACTTAGCATGAGTACTTAGAATATACTAACGTTACCGTAAAGTTAATTAGAATTTATTTCATTTGTTATAACTAATAAGTAATTAAAAATAGGTAGTGGAAGGGTTACGAGACTTGTAAACTTAAACTTTAAGAAGTTTGCGGTGAAGTTTTAGCTTGACAGAACGTTTAGTGACAATTTGTTTGTCAATGTTTGAGGAAGATTCTCTGAAAGTTTCAAATCGAGTTATCAAGCAATAGCTGAGATAGAGAACTTTTTATAACTACGTGTAAAGCTGGCAATAAGTACGCCACGGCAAGGCCCAACTCTTGCGTGAGGCTAGGTCGTCTGCTGTTTGCCGCTGACAGGTCATTTATTGTCTACCATCCGTGTATGTACACGGAGAGAAAAATCATAGGGCTGTCCCATAGGTACCTCTCGTAAAAGTCCACTGAAGCGGGCACCAGTGTTTGCACTATGCAGTTGATGCCATGGCCTCATGTATGAGGTGTTTTTTTTGTAAAAAAGAAATTGCTTTTACTGATATAAGTTAGTGTACGAAATTTTAAAACAACAGCGTTCCAACTTATTGATAAATAAACGATCAAACTTTGCTTTAGAGCTCAATTGCACACGGAAAAAAATTTGGAACACTGAGAGTCCGGACACTGTGGCTATCAGCACTCGAAGTACGCTGTACTGCCACAACATGTCAGATCGTTCCGCTGTAGTCCAATGTTTTGTGTATATACAGTTCGACGTAGCATTGAACTGCACGAGCCCGTAGTTGTGAATTCTCGTGCTCGGAGATTGTGCCTACGGGGGCCCAATCTCTGGTCTTACCCAGCTCAAAGCTACGTCGGACTGTATAGTATACACAAAACTTTGGATTATAGCCGCATGCTCTGACGTGGTGTGGCAATACAGCGTACTTCGAGCGCTATCAGCCACAATATCCGGACTCTTAGTGTTCATAATTGTTTTCCGTGCATAATGCACCATCGTTTTTGCGATCACTAATTTTAATTGAGCGTATTGTAAAATTAAAAAAGAGACGCAAAAATGATATCCCAATAAAATAAAATCTAAAAAAACTGATTCAAATAAATTTTATAAATATTTCTTTGACAATACTAGTTTTCTGCGACGAACTATACTATATATTTTTTTTCTTCAAAATTGAAATCCTGTTTTTCGCAGACAAAAATTTGCCACTCCTTTCACAAATAAAAATAAAATGTGTTGTCCTAGCAAGCACAGGAGTCACGAAAATAATTTTTTTTAATTTAAAAAACAATCATCAAAGTACATCGTGCGAGAGCTGAGCGTGCCAGCAGGCCAGTGGCGGCAGAGTGTGAGGAGAGAACGATATTTAATGAGCAGCCACATCTAAACTCTACGCGAGCGCTCAAAGTGTGCAAATTTTTAAATCCGGCAATATCCCAGCTTCCTTAACACGTACATAACTCTTTCCGTGAATATTTTGGGGTAGCTGGACGAGATAAGCCGATGGTTATGTTGTTTTGATTAACAATAGAGTAAATTACATTAAAACTTACACATCTCGTCGCGATTTTAAGCATTTTTCACAGTGTGATATCATCATTCTAACTTATTATACCGGGTGTTCCGAAAAAATTCCAGGAAAACTATACCACAAGATAAAGCTCGTCAAGACGAACAAAAAATCTCTTCACCAAATTTTGATCCGATGCGTAGTTTTTGAGATAATATCAACTAAAAATCTGTATAATAACTGTAAAAAAAACTTAATAAACTCTCGTAGCCTGTCATGTAATGCAGTAATTCCTTGATTTTGAATTGACAATATCTCAAAAACCACGCATCGGATCAAAATTTGGTAAAGAGCTGTTTTGTTCGTGTTGACAAGCTTAATCTCGTGGTATAGTTTTCTTGGAACAGGTTTAGAACACCCTGTATATGATGTGCAAAAGTATATAAGTATGTAATTTTGATATCTGGATGCAATTGTTTTTTTTACATTGCAAAATCAGTAAATTCCGAGAAATTTAAGTTTTTTTGCATAAATATGAACAAATTTTTATTCAAAGCTAAAAAAATTACAGCAGTAAAAAAATTACAATAATGTATTAAAGTCAAAAATAAATAACATTATGAAAAATTATAAGTGAACAAAGTTTTACTGTTACAGAAAAAAAATTTTAGCTCTGATCTTACGTTTTAATTATTTGAACGGTCTTATATCGTCATCTGATTAAACTTGTCCATCACCCTCATCTTAATCTTATAAAAATGGATTTTACTAGAATTTATATATTGTGTTTTTACTTGTTTTTTTTTAAAGAATTACACGATTCGTTTCTTTATCTTGTTATTTTATTGTACAAATGTTTTTTCTGTTGTTTTTTTTAGAACAGAGAATTCTTAAACCCATATACATGAGGTCAAATTTTTTGTATTTCTTTAAATTTTATTTTTGAGTTATTCCACTATAAAATACTACATGATTGGTTTTACCCAATCACACAACAAATAAACACAACCTTTGTCACATGGTCCATCAATTATTTAAAAAAGGAAAGTGTTTTTATACAATCATACAAAAATTTTAATAAGTTGTTTACTAGTTTAAAAAATTCATTTGAATATTTATGTTGATAACGATTTGAATCGGTATGCAAAACAAGTGCATTTGATATATGTACACATATATCACATTAACGTGGTATTACAGGGCCCATTTCCAACATAAAACACGCCTGTATTTTACTGATTATAAATATCAACCTTTTAAAAGCATCATTTTTGTAAGAAATAACGAAGAGTAGGTAAAAACACATAACATTACAACAGTGTAAATAATATGCAAGAATAAAAAAATCTTCTTAAGTGTAGCTTAAGCAGACAAATCTCCTTATTGCTCATCAGTGGCTCTGCCAATTGAGCTACCAAAGAACTTCGAGCTCTCCACACTATATAGGTTCTACTAATTTGATACTTGTAAGTAATAAAATATATTTTTATATTTGTTACAGGGTTATTTTAGTGGATAAGTCTTTAGTCGTAGTCCATGGCTGAAGACATGTAGCGCCACGCACGGGTAGAGCTAAAAGTTATGCCGTGAATTTAAATAAGTTTTGAACTGATTTATGTTGTAATGGATTTTGAACGGCTATCATATAAATCCAAATGTAACGGTGAAGTACAAAAAAATAAACCAAGTAGTATCACAAAAAATATAGTATAGTCGATTTCTTTTTTTCAATTATATTTGCATATTAAGCAATCACGGACAATTGTTTGAAATTTAATTTGTTTTTTTTTAAAAAACGATACTTACTATTGATTCCTGTATTGTATTAAACGTACGTGTCTACTAAAACATTATTACTAAGTATATGTTTTTGCATATCTTCCTATATTATATAGTTAATTTTTATGGGTCGGAAGTACTAGCCCCCCCACGCTCCACAGTGGGCGAATTTGGGTTTTTTTTTTTCAAAACCTAATATCTCGAGAAAAAAAAAATGATCCAAAAATTCTTGTTATGATAGCAAGTATGAACAAACTATAGAAAACTTTAAATTGTGAAATTCTAACCTCCCAATTAGTAGAAGGACCGCAAAAAAAAAATTTCAGAACAGAATTTGAAAAAGAAGCTGAATTAACTAAATAAAGATTATTTATTGGAGATACAATTCTATTATGATAGAATATTATGTTAAATTTTCTTTAACATAACCTAAAAGCCTGAAATTTTGAATTTATAGTTTTTATAACCAAAAATCTTGAGAAAAAAAGAGATGATCTTAAAATTCTTGTTAGAGCATAGAGCTGAAATGATAGCAAATAACAAAAAACTATAAAGAACTATGGAACGTGAGATTCTAACCTCTAAATTGATAGACTAACCTTTAAAAAGAACTTTTTAGAACAGAATTTCCAAAAAATGGCAAAACTACTGTTTGAATGATTATTTTTTGAAGATATAAGACTCTTATGCCGGAATGTTAAGTTTAATTTTCTTGAAGATAACCTAAAAGCCTGAAATTTTTCATTTCTCGTGTATAAAACCTAAAATCTTCAAAAGAAAAAGAGATTATTAAAAAATTCTTGTTAAAGCATAAGGCCGAGATGACAGCAAATAACAAAAAACTATATAGAACTATGAAACGTGCAATTATAACCTCTAAATTATTAGAATTGAACTTAATATTCTGTAATAATAGTATTGTATTTTCGAGAAATAATCATTATGAAGTTAACTCAACCTAACTTTTTAGATTCTATTCTTAAATTTTTTTTTTTTTTAGTTATTTTATTTATTAAAAAGATAGACTTTCATGTCCCATAGTTCTATAAAGTTTTTATTTGCTATCATCTCAGCTCCTTACTTGAACAAGAATTTTTAAATTATCTCTTTCTCCACTAAAAATTTTAGGTTTCAAACACTAAAAATTGAAAACTTTAGGCTTTTAGGTTATGTTAAAGAAAAATTAACTTCACATTTCGTCATAATAGTATTCTATCTTCGACATCTAACCATTAAAAGAGTAGTTTAGCCTTTTTTTGCTAAATTCTGTTCTAAAAAAGTTCTTTTTTAAGGTTATTCTATTAATTTGGAGGTTAGAATCTCGCGTTCCATAGTTCTCTACAGTTTTTTGTTATTTGCTATCATCTCAGCTCTATGCTGTAACAATAATTTTAAAATTACCTCTTATTCTTCTCAAGATTTTAGGTTTTCAACACTAGAAATTCAAAATTTCAGGCTTTTAGTTTATGTTAAAAATAATTTAACTTGATATTCTGTCATAATAGTATTGTATCTTCGAGAAATAATCATTATTAAGGTAATTCAGCCTTTTTTTTATATTCTGTTCTGAAATTTTTTTTTAAGATAATTCTACTAATTCAGAGGTTAGAATTTCACTATTTAAAGTTTCCTATAGTCTTTTTTTATTTGCTATTATCTCAGCTTTATTTTTTAACAAGAATTTTTGGATTATCTCTTTTCGTCTCGAGATATTAGGTTTAGAAAAAAAAATCAAATCCGCTCAGTGTGCGCCCCCACACTATTTCTTCACGTTACTTAAAAGTGAGGTAAAAATAAGTTAAATACATGCTAATTTTCAATGATTTTTTATAACAAGTCCAACCATCCACAGTCTCCCTACAGACGCCCCACGCTTTCCCACATAATAAGGTATGCATATAGTTTGATTTTTTTGTTAAAAAATATCGTTTAACCCCTAAGTGCCCCTCACAGCCCCATGCATATCAGCCATAGCTCCCGCGCCCCCCTGCTTCCCCCCACGTCCGTTATTTTTGTTAAGTTATCCCTTAGTTACCTAACAGTGTATATTTTGGATCCGTTGCTTGTTTTCATAGATCCCCTGAAAATGGCCAAAGTCACCCGAAAGATACTCTCTCGCCGAACTCTGCCGAAAATAGACGAATCATTCACATTACAGACGAACCATCTTACCAAAGCCCTTTACGATTGTCTAACGCTGTCGAATACGACTAATTGCAGTCGAAGCGACTTTTCGACAGCCCATTGAGAGTTTCTGTTTTTTCGGCTCATTTGACAAATAGACAGATGTACAACATTAATTCCATTTAGACTATTTAATTTTTAGTCATAATTATATTTTAGAGAAATAATATTCGGTCTTATAATTACCGTGTTGTTTTCCTTTGCCTTTCTTTTCCCAAAATTTTAAATGTATTGAAGAATGTTATCTGAAATTTTCTTGAACCTGAATATTTAAAAGCAAGAATAAGTATATGGATAAAGAGAAATATTGGTTAACTATTTTTCAGCAAAAAACAAAAAAGGAGGAACTGAAAGTTGTTTAGAAGCAGAAAAAACAGAGAAAACCAATGAGATTTCAGGGCATGCAAGCTCCGTATTTGTTGAGCAGAAAACATATGTTTCAATACAATGTTCTACTACTACGTCCAAGAATAACAAACTTTGATCTACTGCGTCAGGAAATACAAAACTTGACCGTCAGTAATACCGCTGATGAAACAGATACACTCGAGCTCAATTTAAAATTCAAATAAAATTACACCCAAGCACCTAAAACCAAATAACCGAATAGTCTCGCCTTCTTACACTTGATTAATAAATGTTTTATTTACTAATTAAGAGTGTAAATAGAGCAGTCTATTGGGATTCGACACAACGTACATACAGGAATCATACAGAGCAACTGACTGATGGACATGGTGGGCGGAAAATAGGCGTGTGCAAACCATAATTACGCTGTAGTGTAGCAAACTGTAATAAAGATGTAATTGTCTAAGAAGTCCCCATTGGAAACTGTTTTTTTTTCATACAAAATATGATTAGCACTATTATTCCGTGTATTATTACTATATATGTGTATTATACTTTACATCATGATGTAAATAGACAAAGTTTGATAGATAACACGTGCTGTTGACAACTTAGAAAACTAATTACATTTTAGGGCAAGTAAGCTCCATATTCGTCCAACAGAAAAAATGTGTTTTAATACAATGTTCTACTACTACGTCCAAAAATAACTAACTTTTCTCTACTGGGGCAGAAAATAAAAAGCGTGACGTCAGTAATACCGCTGTTCAAACAGATACTAAATGGGAGACACGTAAATTACATAAAATATAAAATTAAATTAAATAAAAACCAAGAACAGAAAACTAAATCACCAAATAAACTTGCCCAATAGCAATTTTTATTATTAAATAATGTATTTAATGATTTAAAATAAGTTTAAAGAAAAGCAAAAATATGAACACTTCTTTAACCAAATAACCCAATATGCTGTAACCCAATTTAATTAATTGTATATATAAAATGATGCTATAAATGATAATCTTATATAATCTCTGAGTTACCATAAAAGATCGGTGAGTTCGCGTGCGGAGTGCGCAGGGTGACGAAGCCCCATTAACATGTATCGACGCCTCAATCAAAAACGAATACAGCGCTACAAGCTCTGAAGAAAATAATCCCAACACACTGCACAATCGATAAGAATCACAGGTTTGTATGCTGCGACGAAGATAATTACAGCGCTATAGGATGCGACGAAAAGAATCACAGCGCTTTCGGTTGCGACGAAGAGAATGGCAGCACCATAGCCTGCAACGAAGAGAATCACAGCGCCATAGCCTGCAATGAAGAGAATCACAGCGCTCTTGGTTGCGACCAAGAAAATGACAGTACCATAGCCTGCAACGAAGAAAATCACAGCGCTCTCGGTTGCGTCGAAGAGAATCACAGCGCTTTTGGTTGCGACGAAGAGAATCACAGCGCTATATAGTCGAATATAAAATCCGCTGAACCTAAAAGTTTAAAGCCAAGGGGTCGTTTTTGATAATATACGTTCCAAAAGACTGTCTATAAGCGTAAAAATAGAGTTCAAAACTTTATTCGCAAATATCTCGTAAACGGTAATAGAAGAAAAATAAAAATACCAGCGTGTAGAACGGAAAATTTCCTATCGATTTAGTCTTCTACTTTTGAGTGGAACAAAAAAAAAGTAGAAGACTAAATCGATGGGAAATTTGTTGCTCTACACGGTGGTATTTTTCTTTTTCTTTTATCTATTACCGTTTACGAGATATTTGCGTTGTAAAGTTTGAAATTCTATTTTTACGCTTATAGACGAACTTTTGGAATTTTTTACTACTTTTATCGTAATCTACGAGTTAGACTACGTGTAATATGAAAAACGACCCCTTGGCTTTAAACTTTTAGGTTCAGCGGATTTTCTATTCTACTATATAGCGCTGTAATTCTCTTCGTCGCAACCGAAAGCGCTGTGATTCTCTTCAACGCAACCGAAAGCGCTGTGATTGTTTTCGTTGCAGGCTATGGTGCTGTCATTCTCTTCGTCGCAATCGAGAGCGCTGTGATTCTCTTTGACGCAACTGAGAGCGCTGTGATTCTCTTCGTTGCAGGCTATTGCACTGTCATTATCTTCGTCGCAACCGAAAGCGCTGTGATTCTTTTTGTCGCATCCTATAGCGCTGTGATTTTTTTCGTTTCAGTAGAGTAGTGGGATAGTCTTCGAGACACCCCAGAGTTGGGATGGTCTTCGATTGAGGTGTCGATATATCTACATTAGTGGGGCTCTGCCCTTCTGCGTGCTACACCCTTTGCGTGCTCCGCGTGCTAGCCCCCCAGTTTCTGAATAAAATAAATTTAAAGGTTCTCATGAAGGTTCTTGAGAAAATTGTGAAACATCTCTTACTTCTTAGTACGAATCGGATAAATTTGACTATTTAGCAATATCATTTATTTAATTATTCTTAAAAACTATTTTTCAATAATAAACTAAAAACTACGTTAACCAAAAAAACAATATTAAAAATGCAGCTATTTAGTGTTTCAACATTTTTCCTTCTTACTATCATAAGCTATTTAAAAAAATCAATATTAAAACAGAATGCATCACATCATTTAAGGATTTAAAAACATTTAATAGAACCACTTATAAAACTTTTAAAGTTTCTGTTATCGCCATGGGTTTGATTGAAAACAGTTCTTCGGTTATAATATTTTTAATAAAGCGATTGAGCGTTATGTTTCCATTATAAACAAGACAATTTTTTGCATGGGGTTTACTTTTTGAAAAATTGTAGTTAATGATATTTAAAACCAATATTAAAACTATTTTACATAAAATTTTATTTATGGTAAAGATAATCGTGCTTTTCTTCTTATAAATCAAATTTTCAAATCAGAGGACAAATCTTGTAAATTATTTTATTTGTTATTACCAAAAAAAATTGTTTCGTCACTAATTAATAACTATGAAGATATTGTTTTCTGTAAAAGTATGTCTGAAATGTGCTATGTATTCGAGCAAAGGCCAAAAAAGATTTTTTAAGGGATATTTATACAGAATCATTAAATTTTTTCTATAGATAGTCCCAGGAGATCAGGAACAACTTTTTTGTATACAAAAGAATTGATTACTCTATTTTTAAAGGTAAAAATTTTTTGTCCATGACATTGACTAAAATCGCATCTGTATTACTTCCAAAAAGAGTGACAAGTGATAGAACTTTTCGCTTGCCATTAGATTTAAATAATGCATTAAGTGCATTTTTGGAATTCGAATCTGATAATAAAAATATAATGCAAATTGTACATCAACAATTTTGAAAAATTCTCATTACGTAAACAATAGTTATTATCTAAATGCTAAGTAATGAATAAATAATTCATTTACGTTCGTAATCCATAACTATTTTATATATTATCACTAATAGTATAATGTTATTAAGGAGGTTCGGGATTAATAATAAAATGCAGAAATCACGATGATGTTGATTTTTCTTGATAGTCTGGAGTACGTAGAACTTACATGAATTTTTTCCATATTTGTCATAGGTCATTTTGAAAAAAATGATACAAATGAAAATGAGTGTAATAACACAGGCTCTTATGAAACGTAACCTCGATTTGTCGTTTACATGGACAATATTTTTGGAGAATGAAAAGATATTAAAAAAACCATACCTAAGTATGAAGTATTGTTTTAAGATTCAGTGAGTAAGATTTTAAGTCATGTTATAGTGTATTTTAAACAATGCTGACGCTAAATGTAAGCAAACTTTTAAGTTCGTAGGGTGCAACAGGGGGGCGCGGAAAAGGGGGCCAAGCTGCGCGTGCCGAGGGGACTCCCCGCTCCTCGCCTCGCTGAATGATACTCCCGAACCTCCTTAAGGGTCTTAATGTTCAAACTCCTTTTGTTTATTAGATGGCTTAAAACGGCATACGAAATACCACAATGTGAAACGAATTAAATAAATTCTTGTTTAATAAATTGATAACATGTTTTAACGTCTGTGGAGTCTTCGACGAATTAACAATACTTATAACTTTTTTAGTATCATAGAATTAATATCTAGTTACTAACATAAACTTTTTTCTACCTTTATCTTATTTTATTCTATATTTGTTTATTTAATAATAATAGAAAATGATGTTCAAGGGAGAAACGTAAACGAAACCAAATATAAATGTCAATTGTTAATAGGGGTGGGAAGGCTGAGAGTGGTTCCACAGGGGAAGCTGAGGAGGAGAATGAGAGGGAGCCGTGGTCAAGCGAGAAAGCTAACCCAATAAAGCATGGGTTAAAAACTACGTATAAATAAACGAGTAACTACGTGATTAGAGGGGGAGCTGAGAATCAGCTGTGGTGGGGCGGGGCACAGTGGGACCAAACGGACAAAATTCTGCCTCTGATTCATTTTTTAATGGATCGACTTGAAATTTTGTGAGAGTACATAAGACAGCACGTCCCATTATGCCTAATTGCAACTTTAGTGAAATTCAAAATGGCGGATTCTTTGCAAAAATACGTCATATGGGTTTTTTTGGGTCGCTGATTACGAATTTGATATCAAATTTCCGAAATTCAAAATTGCGGATCCAATATGGCGGCCAAAATATATTTAAATTCGGTATTTCTTGAAAAAATACGTTATATGGGGTTTTTTGGGTCGCTGATTACGAATTTGATATCCAATTTTCGAAATTCAAAATGGCGGATCCAATATGGTGGCCAAAATATATTTTAATTCGGCAATCCTTGCAAAAATACGTCATATCGGGTTTTTTGGGTCGCTGATTACGAATTTGATATCAAATTTCCGAAATTCAAAATGGCAAATCCAATATGGCACCCAAAATATATTTAAATTCGGTATTCCTTGCAAAAATACGTCATATGGGGTTTTTTGGGTCGCTGATTAAAATTTGATTTCAAATTTTCAAAATTTAATATGGCGGATCCAATGTAGCGGCTAAAAAATATATAAACTTTGAATTTGGTGCAAAAATACGTTATACTGGGTTTTCTAGGTTGCCTTTTTTTCTGATGAATGTGACTTAATATGTCATCTGACATGTCAGTTACTATGTTAGTCCGTAATGTCAAGTGTTACGTACTTTAGAATATTTATCACGATAGTAACTTGTTAAACATCCGATAACCGGCTACATAGGCCACTAATGTAGTTGTACCTATTTGCATGGTACCTCGGGAAACAAACCCTTTGAGCTTACAGCAAGAGTTACTTCAGCAAATGAAAATAAGTAAAACAGGTCTTGATGATATACTTACCTAGCATATCAGCTGATATATCACCTGACATGTACTCTGGAATTTTTTTAATAATAATAAATTAAAATTGCTTTCATTTTTCTCTGATGGTTACGCTTTTTATCTATCATGCATATAGAACAGCCGATTTGGCACACTACACTTCTGTAAATTGTGAAATTTATCAGATTTTTACGAACTTCAACATATAGTGGTCAGCTTCACATTTCGGGCTAAAACTAAAATGTTATGTTACTCAAATAATTCGGCGGAAATTATGCTTTCATCGTTGAGGATCATCACCGGGTAACTGCCCTAATTTAGAGGAACAAAGACGTGGCACAAGCAGGGTTGTCATCGAAATCTGATTATCCAAATCCGAAGTTTTTAAAACTTATGAAAGTTCGGAATGAAATTATTTT